>JAGFNQ010002606.1:323782-371327 GCA_024364735.1 Boesenbergia rotunda | reverse complement strand
GTGAATGTTGTATTGGTAGAACTTCCACAATTTAATTTGCACGCACTTGAAGCCATTTAGAACATGCTCAACTTGTGTTTGATTAAATACCCCTTAGAACGATTACTGTCAATTGTGATGTTTCTTAGTTGCTTAACTTCTATTTGGATTGTTTTTCCAATTGTTTAAGTTTCATGTCTTCATTTAAATGCAAGTAAGTTAGATTAGACTAGATTTCTTTAATGCTATAGGTTTTGTTCCATGTCTAGGTTCGTTAATGCCCCATTTCTTAAGTGCTTCTTTCATATTGTCTTTTCCTTGCTACAATTGTAGTTAGGTTAAATTAGATTTCAATACCTGCATTGTTTTTTCTTAAGTAGAACTAGATTTCATACTTACTTTTCTATTTCTGTTCGTATTATTAACGTTCAAATCAAAACCTAATTTCATATCCAAATCCCAAAAGCAATAACATACGATCCTGAGAATTATCATGTACCAACTACATTCGTTGGGAGACGACTCGAGTTACTTTATGCTACATTAGTTTAGAGGAATTCGATTCTTTAATTGTATTTGAAACCGTGACATGACTGAAACGGTTATCAGGCGCCCGAGAGCTTGGGGGCGCCCGAGAGCAGTGAGCTTCCGAAGCGTTTTCTTGCTAACTCTTGTTTGGCTTTGACTTAGGGCGCCCGGGAGTTCCCGGTCGCCCAACCCAGCTACTGCCCCTCTCCTTTGGGGCGTTCTGAGCTGCAGAAACTCGTTCCTTCGGTCCTGTATTCAAGGTTAGTACCAAACAAAACAAAGCAAGCATGTTAGTGCATTTTACAGCCGTAGCTGTCTTGGTTGTGACTTTGGGTCTCCGAAATGGAACCTTAGGTCGAACCAACGCCTACTGTTCCCTCGACGGGGAACGCGTCCTCACCTACTCCTCTACGGAGAATTTACCTGTTGCCAACCGGCTCCTCCGGTTGGACTTTTGCCCAGCAGCCCTTCGCCAGGTGCCTAGCAGTCCTTCGCTAGGTCTTCAGTACCAAGCAGTCCTTCACTTGGTGCCTAGTAGTCCTTCGCTAGGTCTTTGGTTCCAAGCAGTCCTTCGCTTGGTGTCCAACAATCCTTCGCCAGGTCTTAGTCTCCTAGCAGTCCTTTACTAGGTGTCCAGCAGCCCTTCTCCAGGTCTTAAGGTTTCGATGCCTAGCAGTCCTTCGCTAGGTGCCTAGTATTCCTTCGCTAGGACTTCAATCTGCACACTCAAGTAACATGTTAGATAAACATAACATCTTAACTTTTGAATCCTTTGCCATTATCAAAACCAAAGTTTGACTTGAGTGCTGTCTGCACCAACAATCTCCCCCTTTTTGATTTATGGCAACCCGATTCAAAATGTTAAGTTAATTAGAACATAGGTGAAGTACTAGTTTAGATTCCTCCCTCTGGAACGAATCTCCCCCTAGGTTTTCAAAGGTTCGTGGGGGTAAAAAAAATTCTAAGTCTAAAGATGGAATTGAATTTTCAACACTTAGAACATTTTTCAAAAGACGTTTTTAGAAAACATTTTCCAAAAAAAATTTTGGTTGGGCACTTGGAAAATTTATACAACACATTTTTAAGTCAATGACTTTGTAGAAAATTTTTCTAAACATTTTCTGAAGTACTTTAGAAGGTTTATAGTTAGAAACTTTTCTATTTGAGAAGTTTGAAAATAAGTACTTAGAGATCGCAAAACATCTTAGGTCAAGTACTTTGACATAATTTTGAAGATGGTTTAAGTCAAGTACTTGGCAAGTTTTGAAAACGGTTTAAGTCAAGTAGTTGGAAATTTTTGAAAATAGTTTAAGTCAAGTACTTGGAAATTTTTAAAAATAGTTTAAGTCAAGTACTTGGATTAAGTATTTAGAAACAGTTTTGAAAAGGATAGTTTTGAAGGCAACTTTAAATTAAGTACTTTTTGAAGAAAGGATAAAGAAAATTTTGAAATTTTTTTTAAACCTTATCTCCTTTCCAATCTCTCCCCCTTTGCCATATATCAAAAAAAAACAAAGCAATATAGTGAAAAGAATTGCATAAGAATAAAACAATAATGTGCTGTACTAAACCAATTCAAGATATAAACTGAGCCAAATCAATTTTGAATTATCTGTAGGGTCTTGTCTAACCCAATTAGCTACTTACTAACTGTTATAAATAGTAGTTTTTGCTAAGGTTAGTTAAGTTAAGTGTTTTGTTTAAGTTAGATTTTCTAAACTTGACACTTAACCTGATTACTGTTTAATTTGTATTTAGTGCCCCAATTACTGCAGATGCACTGACTTAAAGCATCTTGAATTAAGGCAAAGACTTAAGCATCTCAACCCATTCTAGGTTATCACTCAAGAGTACCCTAAGGTGCTTGTGAGATGCTGACTTCTAGATCTATAGGTGCATGCAGTTCTAGGGTTAGGGCCTAGGCTAAGTCCATTTGCGAAAAATCCCTAGTTTTGAAGGGGGTAGTTTTAAATAAAACTAAGTCGAAAAATTATTTTTAAAAAGAAATGCCAAAAAGATTTTGAAAATCAAGTAAAGCAGTTTTAAAATTATTTTAAAAACTGATTTTCAAATCAAATAAAGCTGTTTAAAAAAACAGAAGTGGAGTAATCCTATTCTACCAAGTATAATCCTGATAATGATCAGAAAAGCAAGAAAAGCAAATAATCTAACTCAATAAGTCGGCTGGTAAAAGAGAGAACCAGTACAATCATACAAGTAAATATAAGTCAATCCTACTAAGTAGGGATAGTCAAACAGTCACTAGTACAATGCCAATCAAATCTAGGAGGAGGGACCGGGACGATCAGAAGAGCCGGGTTGCCAGGATCGAAATAGTGCCATCATCTCGTGAAACCGTGCTTCGCTAGTATCCCTATCGGCTCTGAGGGAACTCATGTACTCAGTGTAATGGGCCTGATTTGCCTCCATTTCTTCAGCATGATTTACCTCCACTTCCTCCCGGAGGCTCTGGACCTGTGTCTCAAGTCGCGTCACTCTCTCGTAGAGTGTCGGTGGTGGGGGCTCGTCTATGTGTTCTCGAACCTCGGTTGCCAGATCTACTACATCGACCTCAACGTCCTCATCAGAGTCGATCTGGGGTCCGGCTCTCTGGCGCCTCCACGATAAAACCCCGGTACCCGATACCTCTACACCAGCTAGGGAAAAGTTCCTAAAACCTATCTCATCGAAGTCAGTCATCGCGGTCATCTCTCCTTCGGTGATGTTACAACCGTGATGATGAAGAATGGAAGTGATGATGTGGCAATAGGGGGTGCGGACCCGTCCTTGAGTGGTAACACTGGACGCATGTAGAATCGTGTGGAACATGTGGAGTCCAATGTCGATATCAAGATGATGGATCAATGCGTATAGGAGGAAGGTGTGAAGTGGTCGCATGGTAGCGACGTCTCTAGTGGATAAAGGCAGAATGCAGCGGGCTAGAACTCTATATAGAGCGTAGTCCTGGACCTGAAGGTCAACAGACTGAAATCGTCTGGCCAAGGGGTTTCTAGCATGCCTATAGAAGTAGGAGTGTAGAGTATCTAGGGTAATGTGAGAGTAGGGAGCATCAAAGGGAGGATCCCTAGGAGGGTAACAGCAAAAGGTGGACTGTGAGAGTCGTAGTCCAAGATATCGGTTGAGCAGCGAGGGTGTGATTGTCAAGGGCATCCCTTGAACTGCAGTGACAAACATAAGATCATTCTGTTTAACTATGTTATTGTAGAATTCTGCACATATGGATGTATTAATGGGATGAGTGCAGAATACAAGGTTGTCTAATTGATAAAAGTTGATAACTTTCATGGCCAATGGACAAGATTGAGTGAAGAATTGCCTATTTAGGTAACTCGTCTTAATAGGCTTATATGTTGTTTGAGCAAATCCATTGCAAAGTTCTAAGGTTGGGAACCTAGGATCGGGACTAGGTTCGGTACCGGGGTTTGATTGGTTTGCTCGGCGTTTTCTAAGATAAGAAGCATGCGTTTACAAGAAAGGAATTAAGAAAAAAATAATTTTAAATGCGTAAAGAAAAATCATACCGGGGAGGCAAGGTCGAGGTTGAGGGAGCAAGAAGGTCACTCGGTCGCCTTGGAAGGAAAAGAGTTAGAGAGGAGAAGGGTTTTTGGATGTGGCAAATGAATGGAATTCGGGTGGCTTATATAGGGGTTTTGGCTTGGGCGCCCGGGAGCTCCCGGGCGCCCGGGTTTGGTGGGATTTGACAACTTTGATGTTTTGTTGACCGTTTCGACTATTTTGACCATGGTATGACTACTTTGACCATGATTTGACTTCTTTGACCATGATATGACTATTTTGACCATGGTATGACTATTTTGACCATGGTTTGACTATTGTTAAGTCAATTAATAATCAAGTCCGTTCTAAGCTACAGAATTTAACACCAGTACAAAGATACACATAATTTTATTTAAGTTAATTTTTACCCTCTCACCCATTCTAGAGTTGTCAATCAAGTTAGCCTTATAGGTTTTGTGAGGTAGGTTTTAGTAGATAGAATTATTTTAAAAGATTATGATTTATTTTGAAAGACTTAAATTAATTTTGAAAGCAATTGTTTTGAGTTTATTTAAAAATGTTTGAATCTACAACTAATTGAAAATTTGTGTTAGATTCGAATTTGACAAAGAATAATTTGAATTTGAATTTTAAAAATTGGCTTCCAGGTCTTGGCGAGGCACTAGGCCTTCTTTGGCCGTAGCCTTATTATATCATCAGCCCTTTCCTTGACAAAGCCTTTTAATGAAATTTCATTTTCAAAATTACTTTTTGAGAAATTCTGGTCTAACTAGTTTGGGTCTTGAATCGGTAGCTTCGGCTAGTTTCACCAATCTAAAGAGACCAAGTAGAGTATACTTGACCTTATTAGAAGAGGCTTCCCTAACGTACTATCATCTCACCGCCACCCAATACTATGTTGTTCAAATTTCAGTTAAGTTGGTTCAGTCCTTAAACTAACCAGTCCTAAGTCTAAGCATGGTAAATTGTAGAAATTAAATAAACAAGTAATCATGCAATTTTAAACACAAGAATAGAAATTTATCTAATTATGAATATTATTTTTAATTTGGCTCCCCCTGGACTAAAGCCACGATAATGGTTTGGCAAGATGTGAATCTTGTCCTTTGGGATCCAATACTAATTTGATCCAGTTTATTTATTCAGGCATAGTTTGGGTACCCATGCCTGAATTTTAGGTCTGGACTGGTTCAGTACAGCATAATATGATCTTTGTCTAGACTTGGTTCTATAGCCTAATCCGGATCGATTTAGAACCGACTTCTATTTTCCAAGGATCATGTCAAGACCCTTGGAACCAGAAGTGAATCGTTCTAAGGCTGTTCTGAGGTCCTTGACTTGAGTTTTCAAGGAGGAGTTCTCTTTCTCAAGTTTTTCAACTTGAGTAGAGGTTTCTTCTTGAACCTTCTCAGTTAAGGATCCAGAGTCAGCTCCCTCTTTCAGGAGTTTTACTTCCTGTCGGAGGGATTCGATTCGGAGTTTGTCTTTCGCCAAGTCTCGAGAAAGATAGACAATTAATTCATTTAACTGATTTCTAGAAAAGCCACTTACAGTAATTTCGCCTTCCTCTGAAAACGTGAGTCTGCCGTCGTCCGGTTCTGATTCTGACTTGGTCTTGATTTCTTCTGAGGCAGTCAGCGTGAGCAGGTTCGACTGTGGGACCTCTTCTTCGGAGGAGAAGGAGGACTCGTCCCATGTTGCCTGAAGTGCTTTCTTCTTTCTTGTCTTCTTTGTTTCCTTCAGATTAGGACATTCAGTCTTGTAGTGACCCTTCTTTTTACATTCGTAACAGGTCACATTTGGTTTGTTCTTCTCATTTGAAGGTTCAGCTGGTTCTTCCTTCTTTCGGATGACCTTTCTTCTGTTGGATTGATTCTTCAATTCCTTGTAGTAGTTCCGTGCAAGCCGGACCAGCTTGGGTCGATCTCGTTCGCTGTCTTCTGAGTCTGAGTCTGAATCAGACTCGGGTGCAGGTTGAGGCTTTTTCTTGGTTATTTTTCTAGTTTTACCTGCAACAAAAGCTATGCCTTTCTCGTCCAGGGTGCAGTTAGTCTGCTCATGCAATTCTAATTCAGAAAACAATTGATCTAACTTGATCTTAGAAAGATCCCTTGAAACTTTGTACGCATCTACCATAGATGCCCATAAAGTATTTCTAGGGAACGCGTTAAGAGTATACCTGATTAGGTCACGATTCTCTACTTTGTGACCGATGGTGTGTAGACCGTTCATCGGCTCCTGAATTCTGACGTGGAGCTGAGCTGCAGATTCGTCCTGGTGAGTGAAGCTGGGCAAAAGTCCTGACAAGTGAAGTTAGGCAATAAGTCCTAGTCGTGGACTGGGCACGAAGTCTTGGTCGTGAGATTGGGCAAAAGTCCTGGTGAGTAAAGTTGGGCAAAAGTCCAACTGGATGGGCCGGGTGGCAACCGTCTCCTGAGAGGAGTAGGTGAAAGGCGCGTTCCCCGGGAAGGGAACATCGACATCGGTTCGACCTAGGGTTTTGCAGGAAATCCGAAATCAGAACCAAACCCTTAAGGCTAAGGATATACATGTGTTTGCCTTGTATTTATGTATCTTGCAGGTACCTAAAATTGAAGACAAAGCAGGCAAACAAACACACAACAAGGCTGGAATACAGGCTACTAGGCGCCCCCATTAACCAGGGTGCCCCAGTGAACTAGGTGCCTCAATGAACCAGACGCCTGAGTCATTCAGGCGCCCTAGAGGTCTAGGGTGCCCTGATTAAAGCCTTATCAGCTGCTGCGAGTTCGGCGCGAGGATGGAGTTTGACCAAGGCAACTGAGGTGCCTCCTTCAACACAGGCGCCCAGTAAAAGGGCTATAAAAGGGGTTTCGACCCCTCAACTTAGAACAACCATTCCAAGATCATTCTGAGCATTTCGAACGGAAGAAACGCGCTAACGACGAAGCTCTACGACCAAGGAAGCTCCGGGAGGAAGTGCACGACACTTCGGAGTTCCAGATCAGTCGAGTCTTTGACTCTTTTGTTTGGTTTGAATTTACATTCTGCACTTATTTTTCTGTATCTTTTTTATTATAAATTGTGCACTGTAAGACGGGTTTCTCCACCTCCAGAAAGTCAGAAAAGGAGACCATTAGTGGACGGGCATTTCCCGTGCTTAGGCCTTGGACGTACTGATCCTGTGGGGTTGGGAACCAAGTAAAAAATCCCGTGTGCACTTTGTTATTTGTTCGTTCTTTCTATTTTCCGCCGCTACTAACTTTGTATCTAGAACGAATCTCAAAAGTCTACGAAAGACGAGTTTCTGCAAAAAGTCTTTACGAGTCGATATTCATCCCCCTCTATCGACGGCACCGGTCCCCACAAATTAGTCCTTAACATCTCACCCTTTCTAGGTGTCGCAGTACAAGCAAGCATGGTTGTCTTATGGGTGTATTGTGAGATTCTTGAATAATTTTTCTCAATTTATTTATAGACTGGTTGTCCTTGAGTTAGATTCGAGTTTAATCAATTTGTAATTTAAAAATACTTTTTAGTAATCGGCTTCCAGGTCTTGGCGAGACAAAGAGGTCTTCTTTGGCCGTAGCCTTATTGGATCATCAAACCTTTCCTTAGACAAAACCTTTTAAAGAAAGATTACCTTTATTTTACTCTTTGAAAAAACTCTAGTCTAACTAGTTTAGGATGTGGCGAGGTAGCTTCGACTAGTTCCACTTAGCAAGGCCAAGCTTCCCTAACGTACTATCATCTCTCCCTACCCTGGTACTAAGTTAGGCAAGTATCAACCAATCGTTTTCCTATCTAACCGTTCTAAGTCATGCAGAAAAGTAAACATGAATGACATGACAAATATTTATAAGAAGAATAAGCAAATGCATGTACATGACATTTATGCATGATTCAATCAAGTCAAAATATTTTAATTATGTTTCTAATAATGTATCAAATTCTCGATTTGATACATATCGTGTGAACCCGTGAATATGTCAACCCATTTTGACATATTTGTTGTTAATTTAGTTGGAGGTTTCAGTTCAGTAGAATTTCAGTTAGTTTCATATCTGAAGGTAATTGATTGGAATTTTAGTTCATGGATTTTGTTGAATTAAGGATTGAATTGTTATTTAAGACTTAAGCATTAATTAAGATTTAAAATTATTAAGATTAAAATTGTTACGAATTAAGTAGGATTAAAATTATTATGAATTAATTAGGGTAAAAATTGTTAGGAATTAATTAGAGTTAAAATTATTAAGAATTAATTAGAGTTAAATTAATTAGAGTTAAATTAATTAAGAATTAAGTAGAGTAAAATTAATTAAGAATTAATTAGAGTTAAATTAATTAAGAATTAATTAGAGTTAAATTAATTAAGAATTAAATTATTAACAGTTTTGGGTCTAGTTGCATCATTTCTATTAATTCAAAAATATCTGAATCATCTACTATTACTTTTTCATTTAATTTTTCAAGTTTATCTGACACTTTTGCTGTATTTGACTTTTTGTAGACATTATTAAATGTAGCTTTGATTCTAAGAAATTCTTCTTCCACCTCATCATCATCAGAGTTATATTCTTCTCCATCATTATAGTAGGTAGAGTAATTTTCAGGGTTGTTTATTAAATTTGTAGTATTATATTCCAGATCAGCAACATTAACTAAGGATTGACTATTATCCTCACCATTATCTTCAGGATAATCATTAATCTTATTTTGACCCATATCAGAAAGATTATTAATGACAATTTTATTTTTATCCTCAGAATTATCATCACTATCAGAAAAATCATTATTATCCTTAATATTTATAGAATTATCACTAATATTACTATCCTTAACATTTTCAAAATTATCACTAATATTATTATCCTTAACATTTTCAAAATTATCACTAATATTATTATCATCCTTAACATTAGAATTTTCAGGTATTAAAGTATTATTATCCTTGACTTTATAAGAGTTATTATTAAGTTCCAAAATTTCATTATTAATATTAAATATTAAAGAGTTAATGTTCGATATGTTAACACTTTCTATGTTTGATAATGTGTTATGTAATACATTAAGCTAGTTATGCAAAAAATCTAACTTATCAGAAAAATTATCTAAATTACCAGAATAATATAATTGTGCAGGAATTTGAAAATTATTGTGAAAATTAATCTTTGTTACCTCCTTTGCCATAGTCGCATTTTTTGGTATTGAGAATCGAGCCTTTTCCAGTCTGGGCACTGGTTCTTGTAATGTCCTAGTATTTGACATCTAAAGTAGTGGATGTGGCTCTTGTCCCTTCGGACTCCTGGCGCTGGTATCTCCTTTGCCGCCGGTGGTAAAGATCGAGTCTTACGCGTAGGACACTGGTTTTTATAGTGTCCTCTCCCCCTGCACTTAAAGCAAATAATATGGAACTTAAAAATTGACATAATTTAAATTATACTTGTATTCACCCTTGCTCCCCCTCAACTCCTGGCGTCATTGCTCCGTCGGCTGTTAGTCCGGTGAAGAGCAACCTCGCTCTGATACCACTTATAGGATCGATGCCGTCGATAGAGGAGGGGGTGAATATCAACTTGAAAATTTTGTCGAAAACATCAACGTTCGTTCATTCATTCGTTCTAGTCAGAGAGTTAGTAGCACAACGAAAAATAATAAAATAAATGAAAGACACAACACAGAAGACACGCGGGTTTTTACTTGGTTCCCAACCCCCCAGGGTTAGTACATCCAAGGCCTAATCACGGGTAGCGGCCACCCACTAGTGGTCTCCTTTCCAAAATTTCCGGAGGCGGAGAAACCCGTCTTACAGTTTGATTTACAAGCAAAAATATATGAATTGAAGTACAACTTGTAATAACAACAAACCAAACAGAATTGACGATTCTGACCAATCCGGATCTCCGAAGCGTCGTGCACTTCCTCCTAGAGCTTCCTTGGTCGCAGTGCTTCGTCTCTAGTACTTTTTCTTTGCTTAGAATGCTTAGAATGATGTTGCAAGTGATGTCCTGAGTTGAGAGGTCGAAGCCCCTTTTATAACATCATCCAGGGCGCCCTAGAGGCCTTTGGGGTGCCTCTATACGGTCAAAACTCCATCCATAATCGCGAACTTCGCGATGCTGATAAGATCAACACATCCAGGGTGCCCTAGACCATCCAGGGCGCCTGGGACCATTTAGGCGCCTGGGATGGAACCCTTTAGGGCGCCCTGAAGCATGGGGGCACCTGTATTAACACGGGCGCGCTGGATGCTTCTTCCAGGTGCCATTTTCCCTGCGTTTGCTCTTCTGTCTTGCCTCCAACTCCAGGTACCTGCAAGACAATCAAACACAAGACAAATATACAGATAATCTTAGCCTTAAAGAATGGTTCTGACTTTGGATTTCACACGAAACCCTAGGTCGAACCAACGCCTAAGGTTCCCTTTCCCGGGGAATGTGCCCTCACCTACTCTTCTCAGGAGAAGTTACCTTTTGCCAATCGGCTCCTCCGGTTGGACTTTTGCCCGATCTTCCGGATTAGGACTTCGAAGTCTAGTCCACGACCAGGACTTATTGCCCAACCCTCGGTCAGGTCTTCAGTGCATAGTCCACGACAAGGACTTATTGCCCAATTCTTTGAACCAGGACTTCGTGCCCAACCCTCGGTCAGGTCTTAGGTGCCCAGCTCTCGGCCAGGACTTAGTGCCCAATTTCTCAAACTACGACTTCATGCCCAACCTCGGTCAGGTCTTAGGTGCCCAGCCCTTGGCCAGGACTTAGTGCCCAATTCCTCGAACCAGGACTTCATGCCTAGGTTAACTAGGACTTTCCTTCGCTTTGATAAAGACTTCTTTTGCTAGTCATATTAATCCTGACTAGACTTATTTTCTGCCAAACATCAAGTCTTGTTTGGCTCACTCTTTGGTCTAACTGACCAACCCTGGGTTTTTTGCTAAACATCAGATCCTATTTAGCTAACCCTTGTTCTAACTGATCAAACCTTAGTATATTAACCAGATTAAATCTAGGTTTGATCATCCTGCCAAACATCAAGTCCTGTTTGGCTAACCCTTAGTTACCTTAACCAACCCTGGGTTCTGGTTGATTTTTCCAAACATCAGATACTGTTTGGCTAAACTTTTGTCAACCTGATCAATCCTGGGTTAACCCTACCAAACATAAGGTCCTGTTTGGTTTAACCCTTGATCACTTTGACTAACCCTTACCTGTCTAACACATATTACTAACTTAAGTATATTGTTAAAAATCGAAACATTAGAGGAAGACATCACTAATGCATCTTGCACCAACATGTGGATCCTTGGATTAGTCACCTCAACAAGGCGGAGACCAAGTAAATCAAGGGAGTTAACATTGCCTTCATTGTTTTCCTTATTGCCTATATTTTTCTTGTGCTTTGGCTAACAATTTGTAGACAAAATCTAAGAGAAGTTATTCACCCTCCCCCCTCTAGCTAGACACAAAGTGTGGGATCAGATTGAATCGATAAAGGGGGGGTGAATATCGATCGTCAAAATGTTTTCAGAAAGCGTAGAGTAATTGCACAGCGGAAAAGAAAAATAATCGCTAACACTTTTTGTTTTTACTTGGTTCGGAGTCGCAGTCGGCTCCTACTCCAAGGCCCACGGTCCTTGACCGTTTACGATGGGCAATTCTATATTTTGTTAAATATTTACAAGATGAAGTTGAATATAGAATTAAAAAGAATACAACAATAAAACTATTTTTATACCGACGACTGGAGAAGTTGGAAGTTTGGAGCCGCGGGTCATCGTAGGCGCTTGAATCTCGAGTGCGGAGCTTGTTGGAGTAGAGCGCTTGAACGAATGTGTTGAAAGCAATTGATGTTGAAGCCAAGGGGGTGAACCCCCTTTTATAGTTGTAGCTAGGGCGCCTGTGTTGAAGGGGGTGCCTGACATGTGGCCCTCTCTGCGCGAACCTCAATCCGCAGACTTGGCCAGCGCTTATTCCCTCAACCATGGTGACTGTGTTAACACAGGCGCCTCTGTTGTGGTCTGGAGGCCTTGCTTCGAAGTGGCTGGAGTTTACCCCTTTGATTGGGGCGCCTGTCTCAACACAAGCGCCTAGCCTAGTAGGGCGCCTCACTCTATTGAGGTGTCTGAGTACAGAAACCTTCATCCCTTCGTTCTTGCAACCAGGGTTAGTTCCAAAACACAACAAGCATATAAATGATATAAATTAAACCATGATTTACAGCCTAAGCTGTCTTGGTTCTGACTTTGGGCTTCCCAAATGGAACCCTAGGTCGAGCCGACGCCTAATGTTCCCTCTTACGAGGAACGCGCCCTCACCTACTCCTCTCGGGAGAGTTTACCTGTTTGTCAATCGGCTCCTCCGGTTGGACTTTTGCCTAGCTTCACTCACCAGGTCATAGTGCCCAGCATCACTCACCAGGTCTTCGGTGCCCAATCCGCGACCAGGTCTTAGTGTCCATCTTCACTCACCAGGTCTTAGTACCTAGCTTCACTCACCAGGTCTTCGGTGCCCAGTCCCCGACCAGCTCTTAGTGCCCAGCTTCACTCACCAGGTCTTAGTGCCTAATTCATAGAACCAGGACTTAGTACTTAGTGTACCTAGGACTTTTCCTGCATGCTTGATTAACCTTGTTAGATCACAACACACCTTAACTTCTGAACCCTTTGCCATTATCAAAACACAGGTTTGACTTTGGTGCTTTCGGCACCAACAATCTCCCCCTTTTTGATTTATGACAACACGGTTCAAAAAGTTAAGTTAAAAACATTTTATAGCACATCTAACAAGCAACATTACTTAAAATAATTTTCAATTATCTCCCCCTGAAACAAACATTCTCCCCCTGAAACAAGCATTCAATTTTTGTAAAATTTCTAAGTGCTTTTAAGTTTGACTAAGTGTTTTGAAAAAAATAATTTTACCAAAAAATATTTTATACATAGATAATTTTCCATTTAGACAAGTTTTACAAGCCTAAATTTTGGTTTTATAAAAACTTTTACTTATGAGGCTTTGCAAAAAGAATTTTACTAAAAAAAATTTAATCAAATTTTAAAAGGGTTTCAATATTTGCACATTTAGAAAGATTTCGCTTAAGAACAGTTTGTGCAAAAAACATTTTGTTGGATTGGAGTAAATCGATAGAAGGGGGGTGAATATCGATCTTAAAATTTTTCGGATAAATAAAGCGATTACGCAGCGGAAAACAAGAAAATAATCGCTAACACAAGTTCTTTTTACTTGGTTCAGAGTCGCAATCGGCTCCTACTCCAAGGCCCACGGTCCTTAATCATTTACGTTGGGCAATTCTATATTCGTAAAGATCTTTTACAGGTTCGAGTACAGATATAGAATTGAAATTGAAAGTACAACACTTTTCGTAATTTAAATGTTACTGACGCCCGAGGTGGATGAAAGTTCGGAGCAGCGGGTCGTCGTCAGCGCTTGAATCGTGAGGTCGGAATTTGTCGGAGCGTAGCGCTTGAACGAAAGTGTGTAGAGCAATGTGAGCGAGATATACTGAAGCCTTGGGGGTGAACCCCCTTTTATAGTCGACTCCTGGGTGCCTGTATTGAAGGGGGCACTGATAATTACCATTT
Organism: Boesenbergia rotunda; assembly: GCA_024364735.1. Classification (NCBI taxonomy): domain Eukaryota; kingdom Viridiplantae; phylum Streptophyta; class Magnoliopsida; order Zingiberales; family Zingiberaceae; genus Boesenbergia; species Boesenbergia rotunda. The sequence continues at coordinate 357,700 of JAGFNQ010002606.1, read as the reverse complement.
TGATAATCAATTTAGGCTCTCAAATCCATGTTTTGGTCCCTTTTTACATGCTTAATCTTGCATTTACACTAGGTTCCATGAGTTATTTCTATTTTAGCTTTGGAATGCAAATCTTTTTATATTTGTGATATATTGGCATTAAAATTTGAATATAATCTTGTAGGCTTCGAATGATCATGGACCTAGATTAGATTGAATCAAATTTGAGTCAAACATGACTCTAATCAAGATGATCAAGCACTGGAGAAATGTGGGTCGTCCAATCAAGACATGGGAAGACTTGAGCCATCTTCATCTTCTGATCAATCCAAGCTCAAGGTAGAGTTAATCAAGACCATAGATCAAGATATGAAGTTTTGGTCCAAATCAGAAGTCATCTAGCCGTTGGATCAAGCTCGAGAGGAGTCTAAGTCGTCCATTCAAAAGGAAGGGCAATCCAAGCCATCTGTTGGAGATCTGATCGATCCAAGCTAAGGAGAAGAAGATCTTGACCATTGATGGAGATCTGGAGAGTTTGGTTTCAATCTGAGATGATCTGACCGTTGGATTAAGCGGGGATGATCACATCCGTTCAATTTGAATTGGAGTTAATTTAATCAGAAACTCCTCAACAGAGCGGGGCGTCAAGAGTTCTTCATCTGTTCTTTGATTATTTTTTTTTAGCGTTTTCTTCTTTGATCCACGCGGCCACATCAGATCCAAGCTTGTTTCAAGGTTCCAAATCAAAGAGATCGATTCTTCGTGAAGTTTGCTAATCAAATCTCGTCGCGGAAGGGCTCAGGTGAGGGTTTCGCCGAGGGCTCTTCTTCTTCTGATCAATTCCTGTTTGATCATCGATCTTCATCAACCGGAGCTAACGGAGCATTCAGAGGGGTTCTCTGAAGGGTTCTGAGGGTTCCTGAGTCACAATCGCCAGCCAACTTACCAAGTAGGAAGAGATCGGAAGGAGAATTCAGCTAGAACACCAAGCTGAAGCTAAACTGTTCACGGAAGTCAATTCTCTGCTGATTTGTCAAGCTAGAGGGTTTCTAGCTGGTTCTTGTGTGACGGCAAGAAGGATCTTGGATTAAGTTACTGATTTGATGTCAATTTTCTGTAAATTTAGTTTCTGAATTCTCATTTCCTTCGTTGTTTCAGTCTGTATCAGTTTTCATCAGGTATTTGATCGGTCTGTTTGACCGATCAGGCTAGTATCTGATCGGTCTGTTGACCGATCAGGTAAGTATCTGATTGGTCTGTTGACCGATTAGGAAGAGATCTCAGCTACATTTCAATCTTGTTTCCTTAGCATGTTTTGTTTCAGACTTTACAATTCTGCAGCTTAGTTACATACTTCTTGCATTCAATTTTAGTCTTGAATTTCAATCTAATAGTTTCAAATTGAATTGCTTAGTTTCCAAATAAGGATAAGTGTAGCTTCTTCAATTTCGAATTAGTTTCTACATTAGCTGAGTTTATTTTGTTTCCTTTGTAATTCCATTCATTATCGCAAAAACACCCATTACACTTGAAAACCCAAAACAAAAACGACAAAATCTAGCTTGAGTTAAGCATTCCTAACTAGTCCTTGGAAAAATACAACTTGAGGCCCCTATACTACACTTAGTTTTGTGAGCTAAAGGGTTTTCAATTTATAAATTCAAATTTGAGGCTCATCGTGACACTCGTTGTGGGCTACCATCAGGCGCCTGACACGTGGCCTCTCCTGCGCGAACTCTAATCCGCAGGCTTGGTCAGTGCTTATCCCCTTCAATGAGGCGCCTGAGCTATCTGGGGCGCCTGTATAGACACTGACGCCTAGATTGACTTGGTATGGAGGCTTCGTGGCAGTTTGCTTCGATGGCTTTGAAATAGCCTTGCACTGGGGCACCTGTAGCAATACAGGTGCCTAGCCCAGTGAGGCGCCTGAGCTGCAGAAACACCGTCCCTTCATTTCCTACAACCAAGGTTAGTTCTAAAACACAAGAAGCAAATAAAATAATAAGTTTAGACCATTGTTTTCAGCCTTAGCTGTCTTGGTTATGACTTTGGGTCTCCAAAATGGAACCCTAGGTCGAACCGACGCCTAATGTTCCCTCTATGGGAAACGCGTCCTCACCTACTCCTCTCGGGAGAATTTACCTTTTTTGCCAACCGACTCCTCCGGTTGGACTTTTGCCCAGCTTCACTCACCAGGTCTTCGGTGCCCAGTCCTCGACCAGGTCTTCGTGACCAGCTTCACTCACCAGGTCTTCGGTGCCCAGTCCTCGACCAGGTCTTCAGTGCCCAGCTTCACTCACCAGGTCTTCGGTGCCCAGTCCTCGACCAGGTCTTAGTGTCCAGCTTCACTCACCAGGTCTAAGTGTCCAGCTTCACTCACCAGGTCTTATGACCCAACCTTAGGTCAGGACTTAGTTGCCCAGCCCGCGGCCAGGACTTAGTGCCTAGTGTACCTAGGACTTTCCTGCACACTCAATTAGCTTATTAGATCACAAACAAATCTTATCTTCTGAACTCTTTGCCATTATCAAAACACAGGTTTGACTTTGGTGCTTCCGGCACCAACACATTTTACTTAAAACAAAACTCTTTAAGGAATTTTTAAACATGTTTTCACAAAGATTTGTTCTCTAAGAAAAGACTTTACTTAGAAACATTTGTCAAAAATTTCAAAAGGTTTTTGCTTAGACAAACTTTGTTTACTAAGGAATATTTTACTTAGAAATATATAGAAAAATGCTCTTCAAAAATTTTGAAACACTTAGAAATTTTTGAAAGCTCTTAGAAATACTTAGAAGAAAATTTTGAAGTACTTAAGAAATTTGAAGCACTTACAAAATTTGAAGCACTTAGAAAAAATTTGAAGCACTTAGTCATTTTTAAAAGCTCTTAGAAATACTTAGGAGAAAATTTTGAAGTACTTAAAAAATTTGAAGCACTTAGATATTTTACTTTAGTTTTTGAAGCAGAGATAAAAATTTGAAAAAAAAATTTGAAGAAAAAATTTTTTCTCTCTCTTTTCTCCTTTCACTCCCCCTTTGCTATATATAAAAAAAATGATAACAACTATTGCAAGTGAATTTTGAATTAGAACTAGTTACAAAATTGGAAGTCCATATTGAACCAACCCTAGTGAAGTCAAGCAAAACAAACCAATTAATCTGACTTCGTTCGGGTCCTGTCTGACCCAGTTAGCTACTTACTAACTGTTATAAAACAGTAGTTTTCACTAGGGTTAGTCAAGTTAAGTGATCTGATCAAGTTAGATTTGCTAAGTTGAACACTTAACTTGATTGCTGTTCAATTTGTATTTATCGCCCCAATTACTTTAGATGCACTAACTTAAAGCATCTTGAATCAAGGCATAGACCTAAGCATCTCAACCTAGTCTAGGTTATCAGTCAAAGTACCCTAAGGTGCTTGTGTGATGCTGGCTTCTAGATCTATAGGTGCATGCAGTTCTAGGATTAGGGCCTAAGTTACGTCCATTTTGTGCAAAAATCCTAGTTTTGAAGGGGGTAAGTTTTTGAAAAACTAAGTCGGAAAATCATTTTAAATTTCAATAACATAATGAAAGAAATGATTTTAAAGAAATTTAAATTCTAATTTGTAAAATAAATTTGAAAATTGAGCAGATTTTTGAAACACAATATAGAATAGTCCTATTCTACTAAGCACAACCCTAACTGCCATCTTAGTAAGCTAAACTCAGATTCAGGTAAGGGTTTGATAAAAATGTCTGCTATGTTGGATTTTGAGTCCACATGCATAAGTATTATTTCGCCCCTGGCTACATGATCCCTTACAAAATGATGTTTGACTTCAATATGTTTTGTTCGGGAGTGCTGAATTGGATTCTTAGTTAAATTGATTGAACTAATGTTATCAATAAAAACTCGGGTTTGGGTATAGTCAAGCTGGAAATCCTTAAGAGTGTGCATCATCCATAAAAGTTGCGCTACACACTCTCCTAGGGCAACATTTTCTACTTCGGTTATGGATAAGGCTACACAGTGTTGCTTTCTACTACACTAGCTGACTAGACTATGTCCTAATAATTGGCAACTGCCACTTCTACTCTTTCTATCTAACTTACACCCAGCATAATTAGAGTCAAAATATCCTGATAGATCAAAAGTTGAAGTTCTAGGATACCAAATCCCTACATTTAGGGCACCGTTAATGTATCTTAGAACTCTTTTTAGGGCTGCTAAGTGGGATTCTTTAGCACAGGTTTGGTATCTAGCACACATTCCTACAGAAAATAAGATATCAGTTCTACTAGCGGTTAAGTATAGTAGGCTACCAATCATACTTCGGTATAATTTTAGGTCAACAGGTTTACCCTCCGGGTCATTATCTATTTTGACATTGGTAGCCATTGGGTACTTAAGCTTTTAGAATTGTCCATTTTGAATTTCTTTATCAATTCCTTAGCATATTTGGATTGGTGGACATAATTACCATCCCTAATTTGTTTAATTTGTAGACCTAAAATGAAATTAAGCTCACCTACCAAACTCATTTCAAATTCACTCTCCATGATTTTTACAAATTCTTTTAGAAAATTAGAGTTAGTAGATCCAAATATTATATCATCAACATATATTTGTGCAATAAAAATATCTTTTTCTAAGGTTTTAACAAAAAGTGTAAAGTCAATTTGACCTTGGTTAAATTCCTTAGAAATTAAGTAGGTTGATAAGCGTTTATACCAAGCCCTAGGTGCTTGTTTTAACCCATAAAGTGCTTTTCTACATTTAAATACATATTCAAGTTTTTCTAAGTCCTCAAATCCTGGGGGTTGTCCTACATAAACTTCTTCTTTAATAAACCTAATAAGAAACGCAGACTTGACATCCATTTGGTATAGTTTGAACCTCTGTGGGCTGCAAAAGCTAAAAACATTCTAATTGACTCAAGTCTGGCTAGTAGGACATAGGTTTCATCATAGTCTAACCCTTCGACCTGACTAAACCCTTTAGCTACTAAGCAGACTTTATTTCTAACAATTTCCCCTTGATTATTTAGTTTATTCCTAAACACCCACTTAGCAGGACCGATTCCCGCTTAGTGACTTGGCTCCATGTGAATCAAATAGATCAAGGTATAGGAGCTCAAGTGTGGTTTGGGTTAAGTCTGATTGCGTTGGTTTATGAGTTGACTTAGTTTGTTTGCCTTGTTTACATGAGTTACAAATTGTGTTTTCAAAGCTCTTGATTTTAGGTACACCTTTAATTAAACCAAGTTGGGTAATTTTAGAAATCAGTTTGACATGAGTGTGACCTAACCTCCTATGCCAAAGGTTAGATTCTTCTAATTGAGTCAAAAAAACATTTGGATACTATAGGTAAGTTAATAGTATAGACGTTGTTTTTCCTAGTACCCTTAAGAGTTATTTCTGAATCTTGAAGATTTCTAATAAGGCAGTTAGAGTTGGTGAATGTCACTATGTAACCAGTATTACAGAGTTGACTAATGCTAAGCAAATTAAATTTAAAATTTTCAACCAAGAGTATATTCTTAATAATAATGTCAGAATTAAGTTCAATGTTACCTGGCCCAATTACTTTGAGTGTAGCATTGTTGTCAAATGCTACTGAGCCTAGGTTTTTGAACTTGATTTTGGTAAATTTCAATTTATCCCCAGTCATGTGTCTGGAGCATTCACTATCCAACATCCACTGGTCCAAATCTTTATATTCCTACACATAAAGTATGTATTTGATTTGGATCCATTAGAAGTAGGGATAACTTAAATTGAATTTTACTACCTAGTCTGTCTCACACATATCTAATGTTATCAAACATGTTAACCTTATGGGTTTTGTGAGATAGGTTTAAAAAGGTTTAAATTTTTGAAAAATGATTAATTTTGAAAATGTTGAATTAATTTTGAAAACAAAATTGTTGAGTTTATTGGCGATTAAATTTTTGAAAAACGATTATTGATTTTGAAAATATGTTTTGATCTAGGATTAATTGAAATTTGTATTACATTCAAATTTATCAAATAGTAAATTGAATTTGAATTTCGAAGATTGGCTTCCAGGTCTTGGCGAGGCACAGAGGCCTTCTTTGGCCATAGCCTTATTGGAGCAACAACCCTTTCCTTGACAAAGCCTTTTATCGAAATTTCATTTTCAAATTACTTCTTGAAAATTTTTGGTCAACTAGTTTAGGTCTTGGATCGGTAGCTTTGGCTAGTTCCACCAGACTAAACAGACTGAGTAGGGTACGCCTTACCTTACTTGACCTTATTAGAAAGGCTTTCCTAATGTACTATCATCTCACCTCCACCTAATGCTATGTTGTTCAAATTTCAAATAAATCATTTGTCCTTAAACTATTTCTAAGTCTAAGCATAATAATAACATTGGAAAAAAATAAACAAGCAAGCAGGTAAAAAAATCATCTAATTATAAATATGGTCATTATATTGGCTTCCCCTGGACTGAAGCCTCGATAAGGGTTAGGCAAGATGTGAATTTTGTCCTTGGGGATCCAATACTGGTTTGCTCCAGCTTGTTTAGTTAAACACAACTTAGGGGCCCATGTTTGGACTTGGGTTCTAGGTTGGTTCAATACAGAATAATACGACCGTTATCGCGATTTGGTTCGATAACCTACTCTGGATTGATTGAGAACGAACTTCTATTTTCCAAGGATCATGTCAAGATCCTTGGAACCCGAAGTAAATTATTCTAAGGCAACCCTGAGCTCCTTGACTTGAGTTTTCAAGGAGGAATTCTCTTCCTCAAGTTTTTTAACTTGAGTTGAGTTTTCTTCTTGAATTGACTTAGTCAAGAGACTCGAGTTGACTTTCTCTTTCAGGTGTTTTACTTCCGGTCGGAGGGACTCAACCCGGATTTTAGCTTTCGCCAAGTTTCGGGACAGATAAGAAATTAATTTAGATAATTCAAATTCTGGATAACCTCTTACCGTGATTTGTTCATCCTCCGAGATTGTGAGTCTTCTGTTGTTAACGTCCTCGTCTGGTTCCGATTCTTATTTGGAGTCGATGACTTTTGAGGCAGTTAGGGCGAGTAAGTTTGCGTGCGGGACTTCTTCTTCTTCTTCGGAGGATGACTCGTCCCAAGTGGCTTGAAGAGCCTTCTTCCTCCATGCCTTCTTGTTTTTTCTTTCGGTTGGGGCACTCTGATTTGAAGTGTCCCTTCTGGTAGCACTCGTAGCAGGTGATGTTGCTTTTTTCTTTTCTAACTTGTTGAAGGTTCCGCTGGATCTTCCTTTCTCCGGCTTGACTTCTTCTTGCTCGTTTGGTACTTAAGTTCTTTGAAATAATCGCGAGCTAGCCGGAGCAATTTGGGACGATCCCCTTCACTGTCATCTGATTCCGTGTCTGAGTCGGATTCAGGTACTGGTTGAGGTTTCTTCTTCGAAGTTTTTCCCTGAGTTTTACCTGCAACAAAAGCTATACCCTTCTCGACCAAAGTAGTATTAGTCTGTTCATGCAGTTCTAACTTAGAAAATAACTCATCTAATTTTATTTCTGAGAGATTCCTGGCAACCTTGTAGGCATCCACCATAGATGTCCACAGTGAGTTTCTCGGGAATGAATTCAAAGTATGCCTTATTAGGTCACGATTTTCAACCTTGTGACCTATGGTGTGCAGACTGTTCATCAGCTCCTAGATCCTGGCGTGGAGTTGAGCTGCAGTCTCGCTGTCATGCATCTTTATTGTATAGAGTCTGTTGAGCAACAGATCTCTTTTGTTGATTCTGGTGTCAGATGTACTTTCGTGTAGCTCAATCAGCTTATTCCAGAGCTCCTTGGCGCTACTGAAGGGTCCTACACGGTTCAGCTCCTCTTTGGTTAGGCTGCATTGCAAAGTTTGGGTAGCTTTCGCGTCGGCCTCAATCTTCTTCTTTAGTGGGTCGTCCCACTCAGTATAGTGTTGCACCACGCCTTTTGCATTTTTCAGAATTTCCTGTCCAGACTGGATAATGATCCACATGTCCACCTGAGTTTTCAAGTGGACTCCCATCCTGCTTTTCCAGTATGAGAAGTCTTCTCCACTAAAAAGAGGGGGTCTGGCGGTATTGTATCCCCCTTGCATGGTCATTAGAGTTTAACTGAAAAATTTGCAAAAAGAAAAGAAACTCGTCCTAAGAATTAGTCTTGGATTAGCAGTGCGGGAAGAATAATAATAACGAGAAAAAATCGAGTGGTATTGCACCAACCTCGATTAACGTGAAAAATACAAGAGAAAAGAAAAAATTATTACATTTAAAAAAAACCAAAAAAATACTCAACTGGTGGTTGCACCAATTTTGAGTCACCCGCTCTGATACCACTTGTGGGATCGGATTGAATCGATAGAGGGGGGGTGAATATCAATCGTCAAAACTTTTTCGGAAAGCGTAGAGTAATTGCACAGCGGAAAAGAAAAACAATTGCTAACACTTTTTGTTTTTACTTGGTTCGGAGTCGCAGTCGGCTCCTACTCCAAGGCTCACGGTCCTTGATCGTTTACGATGGACAATTCTATATTTCGTCAAATGTTTACAAGATGAAGTTAAATATAGAATTAAAAAGAATACAACAATAAAACTATTTTTATACCAACGACCAAAGAAGTTGGAAGTTCGAAGCCGCGGGTTGTCGTAGGCACTTGAATCTCGAGTACGGAGCTTGTCGGAGCGGAGCACATGAACGAATGTGTTGAAAGCAATTGATGTTGAAGCCAAGGGAGTGAACCCCCTTTTATAGTCATAGCTGGGGCACCTGTGTTTAAGGGGACGCCTGACACATGGCCGTCTCTGCTCGAACCTCAATCCGCAGACTTGGCCAGCGCTTATCCCCTCAACCAGGGCGCCTGAGCTGACTGGGGCGCCTGTTTTAACATAGGCGCCTCTGTTGTGGTCTGGAGGCCTTGCTTCGAAGTGGCTAGAGTTTTTACCCCTTTGACTGGGGCGCCTTTCTCAACACAGGCGCCTAGCCCAGTAGGGCACCTCACTCTATTGAGGCGCCTGAGTGTAGAAACCTTCATCCCTTCGTTCTTGCAACCAGGGTTAGTTCTAAAACACAACAAGCATATAAATGATATAAATTAAACCATGATTTACAGCCTGAGTTGTCTTGGTTCTGACTTTGGGCTTCCCAAATGGAACCCTAGGTCGAGCCAACACCTAATGTTCCCTCCTACGAGGAACGCGTCCTCACCTACTCCTCTCGGGAGAGTTTATCTGTTTGCCAATCGGCTCCTCCGGTTGGACTTTTGCCCAGCTTCACTCACCATGTCTTAGTGCCCAGCTTCACTCACCAGGTCTTCGGTGCCCAGTCCCCGACTAGGTCTTAGTGCCCAGCTTCACTCACCAGGTCTTAGTGCCCAGCTTCACTCACCAGGTCTTCGGTGCCCAGTCCCCGACCAGGTCTTAGTGCCCAACTTCACTCACTAGGTCTTAGTGTCCAGCTTCACTCACTAGGTCTTAATGCCCAATTCATAGAACCAGGACATAGTGCCTAGTATACCTAGGACTTTTCCTGCATACTTGATTAACCTTGTTAGATCACAACACACCTTAACTTCCGAACCCTTTGCCATTATCAAAACACAGGTTTGACTTTGGTGCTTCTGGCACCAACACAAAGGTCCTAACAAGATTGTTTTAAGCGTATCTTTGATGCTAATTGCATGTCTGCAGTCAGTATCATTCTCTATAAGATTGTTCTTGACTGCATTTTGCCTATTGTTACAAAGGGGAGGTTCAAGATTCGATTACCTCACCTAGTTATGATGTATGCCCTGAAGAGGAGGCTTGACATCGACATTGCCCTTCACATATTCATGTTCATCTTACATTTTTCGCATCCTGTCCAAAGGAAGATTTACATGCTATTTGGTCATATTTTGACTGAATTCTTTGCATTTAGAGGTGTTGATATCACTAGAGATAAACATGAATGCTAGTTAAGGGAACTAGTTCATTGGAGTGACTAGTTGTAAAACTTCATATGGTAATCTACATATAGATATGTCAATGAAGTTCTTACTGCAGCTTAAGTGCGATGTTCCTTTGACTTGCGGTGTTTAAGTCATCTTGGTCATGAAGACTTATACTTTGACATCTTAAGCAAGCATCTCCAAGGAGGTGTGGACCCAGGATGATTGGGTATAAGCCGAAGTGCCCGAAGATGTTTGAACAGCCTACAAAGGTTTCACCACTCCTTGCGAGGAGATGTATACCCAAGGCCTATCGTCGAATTGTTACTCGAAGCCTCTGGCCAGAGCATCACATGTTCCGAATATGAATCTCTCAGAAACATGAGAGCAATTAGAATCCGTTGGATGAGAAAGACATTACTTGGGCTAGGTGTGACGTAGTCAGCCTAGTGGGGACTGACACACATATACCGTGTCCTGAACCAAGTGGGTATAAGATGGTGAAAGGAATGAGGCACGATTCATTAAAGCTGCTGAAGGGTTTCAGAATAGTTTCTGAGGTCAACCGTTGATCTTTCGATTAATTGGGGATCATGATGTACTACTAGGTGCCACTCATGATCGTTCTATAATTGCTTAATTATAGACGGCCAACATAAATCGAAAGTCTATTTAGTCACACGCACTACGAGTAATCCGAGGGATTTATAACGAGTTAAAAATTTGATTTTTCGATCAAGAGAGATAAGTCGAATCTGAATTTTTAGAGACGCATCGGAAGCATAAAATGGCTAAGTCTTTTGAAGACTTATTGGATGAATTAAATGAGTTTAATTCGTAAGGTTTCGGCTTGGGTTTGGCCGGCCAAAGAGGGTCCCCACCCTCTTTGTTTGGCCGGCCACATCAAAAGGGGAGAACCAAATTGTTTGGTTCAAATTATAAAATAAACCGAGCGCGGTTTGTTTTATAAAATTATGGATAAAGAAATTTATATAAATAAATTTATATAAAGAAATTTATATAAAGAGATTTATTTTTATGGAAATTAAAATAAACCTTGGATTGGTTTATTTTATTTTATAAAATCAATAATGGATTGATTTACCATGATAAAGAAATTTATATAAAGAAATTTCTTTCCATAATAAAAGGGGAGACATGGTTGTTTTTATTATAAATTAAGTTATAATAAAAACTTGGCATAACGGAATAATTCATAGAAAAATTTATAAGATAAATTTCTTATGAAAAATTTATTCCGTTAAGAGGAGACTTGGCGATTAAGAGGCTACTATAGAAAGGTGCCAAGGCAAGGCTTGAAAATTAATCCAAGAGATCAAGGATTCTTGCCTAGCCTCTCTCCCTCTCCTTCTCTCCCTCTCCCTCCTCTAGTGGCGCCGGCCCTAGAGGGCATCCCTTTGGTTGCCGTGAGCCTCCACCACCAAGAAGAGGTCGAAGAAGAAGAAGAAGCGGGTGCGACTCCTTCTTTCTCCCGGAATCTTGATTCCGTTCTTCGATTGGTGGTTAGTTTTTCATCTCTCTCTTGGTATTCTTGTCGTGCCTTTGGAGAATCTAGTAGTTCTTGTCGGCATGAAACTCGTGGCTTTGCGAAGTCATCCCGAAGAAAACTCAGCGTGGACGCGAATAGAGGCGGAGCTTCCAAGGGACGCTACGGTTGGATCTCGTCCCTTTCTACGAGTTACGCAAGGTATTAATTAAATTAGTTTACTTTCTGCAAAATTTTAAATGTATGATCATGTCTCCACAACATAAGGTTGCATGCTAGATACGTGGTTAAAATAATTTGAGAAATTATTTATGCTAAACCTTCCGCTGCACGTAATTAAATTTTAAAATTACGAACCCGTATCCATGTCAACATGCACCCGGTCCCAACAGAATAGCCCGTTGCCCCCAATACGTCGTTTTCTTCCTCCATGTTGTTAGTGCGTAAGCGGAATAACAAATAACTAAACTAACAACTAAGAATACATAAACCGATTTAACGTGGTTTGGAGATAAAGCTTTACTCCACTACAGTCCGTGAGGTGGACGATCTCAATCCGTCGGTGGATGAATCCCCGGAAAGCCTCCGGCTAGCTCGTGTAGTTGCTTGTGGGTGGAGAAAATTCACCACATCCCGCAACACACACCTGAGTACTTAGACTACTCATTGGCCTTTAACCAAAGCCAATTTCGTCAACCCTAGCCATCCAAACCGAGCTCCCTTAAATAAAGCTCATGACTAAACTAGCGTTAGCAGTCGACTGGTGCCAACACTAGTCGACTAGTTCAACCGAATCCGAACGTTACATTCCAACGTTTGAATTCCCAGCCGACACCAGTAGACTACACAGAAGATCAGTCAATTGATCTTTCTGTACCAACGACCAATTGACTGATCCATGTATCAGTCAATTGCCCAAACCCTAAACCTAGGGGATTCCTTCCCGAGTACAATTCTCTCAGCACTTGGACCCTGATGACTGACTAGTGTTTTGGTATCGAAGAGGCATTTTTATGTCAAGAATTTTTTTTTTTTGGTGCCAAGCTCAATTCGGTTGAAGAAGAAGAATTTTTGTGCCAAAGTCCAAGTGGCACGTAAATATGTAATTGAAGCCAAATTCCGGAAGAAGTCAAGTAATAAGTTGAAGATCTAATCAAGATTGTGCCATTGTGAATTCGGCCGAAAAAGAAAAAAAACAGAAGAAAAAGAAAAAAAACAGAAGAAAAAAAAAATCTGAAAACACATCTTGCTACAAGATTGTGCCATTGAAGGAATAAATTCTTTGGATAGCATGTTTTGATCAGAATGCATTGGACTTGCAGCTATTCTTTGTTTAGAAATCAGACACATCTTGCTTAATGTTGAATTGTAGCTGGGCAGATCTAAAATCAAAGAAGAAAAAGTTGTGCCAGAGTCAAAAATGGCGCACAATGGCTGAAACTAGTGCATTTGTTGCTGCCGAGTGAGAGCTACTGAATGATACAAGCCAAATTCGAATGAAGCTGAGGAAAAGCTTGAATCTGAAGTAGAAGATGCAGAAATCTGAAACCAACCTATACAAATCTACAATTGAAGTGCAGATCATCAAGTTGAAACAAATGCAGAAATGTCTCAAGTTGCTGATATAACATCTGATTTTTCAGATACAAATTCTGATGCTAACTGGTCCGAAGTGTTCCAAATGAAGGTTGACTCCATCACTAGGTTTGAGAGCAGAAAAAAAAGAAAAAAAAACAGTTTGAGAAAAGAAGGAAAAAAAAGAGAGAAACAAAATGGCACAAAAATTGGAAGTTTGGCACCATGAAGCAAGTGAACCAACTGATTGGTTTTTCTCATCCGAGTCCAAGCTTTATTCCATTTCATTTCTGACTTTACAAGAAAGAAAGAAAGAAGAGAAAGAAGAATGAGAAAAGAGAAGCAAGCAAAGTTGGCACGCAAAAGCAAATTGGCACATTTGAACAAATAGGGTTTTCTTCATCCAAATCAAAGGAATTATTCAAATTTGACTTCGCCACACTTTTTGATATCACTAGAGGACTGCAAAGAGGGCAAGGCACATTGGAAACATTTTTGAGCACTCAAGTCTTCCACTCCATCAATTTTCTATTTCCTTGGCTTTTATTCCATTTCTCACCATTTTCCATGTTTTCAATTGTTTTTGTAGATGTTGATCCTAATCATGAATAATGGTGGAGAGTAGATATCAAGCAAGCCTATGGTAGTGCAAGAAGCATATGTGTTTGAGTGAGCTCCACTTCCATCATCAACTTAGAACTTAAGGAGAGAGCCACCAAAATTTTCCTTGAAAGGCTAGTGACTTAAATTCATCTCAATGACTCATGAAGGATGAAAAGGCTAAGTTGTTGATTTAAGGACAAGATACTAATCCATAGAGCTTAGATTTATGAGATTTGACGATCCTAGGTAATTTCTTTTCAATTGCTTCTAATTATGCTTAAGAAAATCTAGGAGATACATACTTAGGGATTTCGCGAGACGCTCAAGCTTAAGTGTGGGGGAGTTGATAAGTACCATTTTATTGATTATTTTAGTTGCTAAAATTCATGTTTGACCTATGTTTTACTTGCTTAATTGTGAATTTACCCTAGATTTTAGAACTTACCTTTATTTTGGACTTAATTGCAAATCTTGATATATTTGAACTATTTTGCCACTAAATTTTTGATCTATTTTTGTTGGCATGAAAGGTTCATGGACCTAGGGCATACTGGGTCAAACTTGAGTCGGAAGTGGAACCGGATCGAGTTATCGAGCTTCGGATTAATCCGGGTCGTCCGATTCAAAAGCGGCTAGATCTGAGCAATCCGGGACCATCTGAAGTAATCCGAGCTAGGGTTAGGGTTGATCAAGCACTCTGATCAAGATCTGAAGGTTTCATCCCAATCAGAGCTAAATCAACTGTTGGATCAAGCTCAGAGGGCTCTAGATCGTCCATTCAATGATTAGGTTGATCTGGACCATCCGTTGCAAATCTGGAGGATCCGAGCTACCACGAGGCAGATCCTGACCCTTGATCAACATCTGGAAAGTTTGGGTCAGATCAGATGAATATCAGCCGTTGGATTTCCTCAAATCAATCTGAACCGTCCAATGCTAAGTATTTAATCAGATTTTTCCACAGCCTTCAGCTGGTCGCGTCTTCGCCGCAACAGTAGTCTTCTTCGTTTTCTTCGTTTTTGCTCCAATTTTTCTCCAATTCGAGGCGCGACCACCTCAATCTCGACCTTGGATCATCATCTGGATCATTGGAGATAGCTTCGGTGGAGAATCCAGCTCAAGTTTCATCCGAACAGAGTTTGTTTGAGGGTTTCGGCATTCTTTGTGGTCCGGGAGCTTAAATCTCAGCTACAAGCAATTTCAGATCATCTGAGCCACTTGTAGGGGTCCTCAAGTGAGCTCAGGTCTTCTCCAAATCATCATCGCAGCTCAACAAACTGAGATCGAAGCGTTCGGATTGAAATTCTTCCAGCTGATGCAGTTTGAGCAGATTCGACCAACTGAGCTGTTTTCCAATTGGTTTGCTGAGCTTAGGGGTTCGAGGCCAGCCCTTGCTTGACGACCAAGGAGATTTTGAGCTCGGGAAGGGTTGAGGATTAGTTTAAATTAGGAATTTTCAATTTTCTTTTAGCTGTAATTTAATTTCTGAAATCTGTTTCTGTTAACTGAATTTCTTATCAGCTGTGTAGTTTACTTTCTTGCACTGTTTTGGCTTAATTAGTGGTTCGAATTTGTTCTTCCAGTAGTTAACTAGCCTATTTAGTTAACACTTTACTTAATTTCATTTGCTTGTAATTTCCTACTTGTGTATCAAATTTATAGTGCGTGCCATTTACATTTCTGCATTCTTATTTAGTTTCTGAATTCATCTCAGTGAATTTAGTTTATTGAATTGTTCCTGCTTTTACTAGTGTTTAAATTCTGCACTTTCATTAGTTCGATTACTTGTTTAGTGAATGATTGCTCTCATTTCAGTTTGAATTTTTGTTGTCCATGCCATTTTTCTGCTTCCTCCATTTCGTGCAGGGATTGTTTCTGAAATCTGCAGTTTCTTCTGAGTTTAGTCTATATCCAGCTTTGATTCCCGAAATTAGAGTTAACACTCAGAGAACTCATGCATACAGTTTCAGCTTGCTTCACAATTCGATCACTTCTGAATTCTATTCCATTTCTGCATTAGGTTTTAGCTCTTGCATTAAGTTTCAGGTTTTCTGCGTATCAAAGTAATGTCTGCAAGTTTCAGTAGTCAAGTCTGAATTTCACATCCATAAACCTAGCTTTTCTGAATTGTCTTTGAACACTAGATTTGAGTACTCGATCTTAGTTGTTTGCTTGTCTTTGAATTCAATGAGAAGCTGTAATTCGGCATTCATGATTATACCTTCCTGCACAGTTGATTTCTGCATTGAGCTGCTTTGGAATTTCTGATTTCAACTCTGAAGTTTCTCTGTTGTTCAGGCACAGAAAGTTTACTATCAGCCTTGTTTACCAAGTTGAATCAATTAGTTTTCATTTGGGATGGTTAGTTTAGAGCTTCGCATTTAGATTAGCTTTTGGCACACAAGTATCTTGTTTTCGTATCAAGCTTGTTCCTCTCTTATTTTTGTATCAAGTCAAATGCAGTATCTAGTGTTCTTTGATGCTTGAATTCAATTAGAATCATATTCGGATGTGCTTAATTCTTTATGCATTGGTTGGCTCCCGCATTGCAATTAGCTTGTGCTGAATTGTTTTAAGTTTGATTGCTAAATTTTGTGGCTAGTTTTAGTTGAAGCTTACTTATTTGCGAAAATTTCCATGCACTGTTTTATTCCTTTGATTGGCATTTATTCTGCATTTATATTAGATTGGATTTCCAAACTAGGCTAAGTTGCCTTTAAGCTCCCATTTGTTTGAGTTCATTGGTTGAATGACTTGGGTTAAGTGCCATAGCTAAGTTTATTTCCATTTTATCTGCTATTTCATTTCTGATTCCAACCAAACCCAAATCAGATTTATTTGAAACCCAAAATTCACAAATGACACATAAACACGAGCTCGAATCAAACAACATCAACTAGTCCCGAGGAAAAATACGACCTGTGGCCCCTTTACTACGTTTTCATATTTTGATTGCAAAAATGGTTTCCAGCATTTTACAAATATTCTAAATTTGGAGGACCCACATTCGTGACAGTCTATTTTGGGTCCATCAAATTTTTGGCAACGACGCCAAAAATTTGATGGACCCAAAATAGACTATCACGAATGTGGGTCTACAATTTAGATATTTATAAATGCTGGAAACCCTTTTTGCAATCAAAATATGAAAACGTAGTAAAGGGGCCACAGGTCGTATTTTTCCTAGGGACTAGTCGAGAGTTTATTTGATTCGAGCTCGTGTTTATGTGTCATGAATTTTTTTTTTGGGTTTCGACTAAAACGAGGGTTTGGTTTGCAATGAGACACAAAATCGCAAGGAAAATTGAAGAAGCCCAACTCATGAACTAAGCAAAGTGATGGCACTTAATGATTCAACCAATTGACCACTTAATCAACCAATGCAATGTTACAAAATTTAGGAATTAAACTGATTCAAATTGCAAGAGTTCATACAGAGTGTGTTCAATTTGGAAAGTTCCACTAAAGGCAACCATAATGCGAGACAAGTAAAGCAAAACAGATTTTTACAGTTTTCAACTAAACCAAATGCTTGCACCTTGAACCTAATTGCAAGATTTAAAAGACAATTCAGAACAAACCCAATTCGAATGAGATGATTTCAAGCACAATTATACACTAACAATAGGTTTAGTCTTGATATAAATCAGTGCATAAGTTCAATCTTGACAGAACATGCAACTTGATACGTAGACAAAAGGAACTGATGTGCCAAATCTGCTGATGAATGCAGAAACTGTAAACTGCCAATTCAGAGATAAATTGATCAGCGCAGCTGGAAGGTAACGCTATAAGTGAAATGCTCTGCGTGATTGAGTGAAGAAAATCAGTGATTGAAACAGAATTTCAAAACAGCAGGATTAAAATTCAGGAAACAAACCCTTAGCAGAAATGTGATTTCAGCCCAAATGCAAGAATTCAGCAATTCAAATGTAGAATTAAATGGAGTAAACTGAGTTCGAATGCATTAATCTAAGTTCAGAGAAACAAGCTGAATTCAACTGATGTTATTTGACATCAATGCAGAAAGGAAAAATGGAAACATAGCTGATCTAGAGTTGAGACGCAAGCTGAAAAATGTACTCAACAAGCTGGACCAAAATGCATGAATGAGACTGAATGCTAAACAAACTCAAATCTAACTGATTAGCTAACCAAATGTTGTCTTTAAACTCAGGTATTAAAACCAGAAACTCATTGAATTCGAAATAATCTGAAGAATTCCGAACTAAGCTGAAATGTGCAGGAATGAGGGCTGATACGTGATAAAGCGGACTGTATGCGGAAATTTCGAGCTGAGCAAAACTCAAAAATGAAGCTACAAAGTGAAACAAACTTAGATCAACCAAGTTAACACACTAAATATGAAACAAACTGAAGAATGCAGAAACTAAAAGAAGTTGCAGTAAAAAGGCTGATACGCAAGCTGAAATCAGGGGAAAAAAACTGATACGCAGCAATTAAACAAGAAATCAACTCGAATTAAAAGCAATTATCCACTACACACATTCCCTAGCTATTAAACTTGCATAATCGAAACTGATTAAAACAGGAACGAATTAGAAACTAAACTTAACAAATCTAGAATTTCAGAAACATGAAATGGCACGCAGGAAAAAGAATTACAGCTAATTGAAAATTAACTAATTGAATCTAAACCCCAATCCTTCCCTAGCTCAATGTACTCCTTGTTCTTCACGCAAGGGTGAGCCTCGAACCCGTAAGCTCAGCAAATCGATGGAAACAGCCCTTGCGATTCAAATCCAGCTCAGCTTGCTCAAATCTGAAATTCCCATTCGGTATCCTTCAATTCAGCTGTGTCCGCGATTGATGATGAGTTGGGGATGATCCAAGCAATCTAGGGAACCCCTCCAGAAGCTCGGGTGAATGGAAATGGAGCACAACCGATCCAAAGGCAGCAATTGGACAAAACTGCGGAAACCTCTCAACAGATCTGTTCTTGGGCAATTGAGAGCTGAAAATTCACCGAGAAACCTTCCAAATGACCTAGCACATGATCTAAGAAAGGAATTGAGGGGTCGCGCCCCTTGGATTGAAGAAACTATTGAAGAAATTGAAGAACTACGCTAAAGGAAGTGTTGCAGCGAAGAAGACGCGACCAGCTGAAGGCTGTGGAAAAATCTGATTAAATACTTAGCATTGGACGGTTCAGATTGATTTGAGGAAATCCAACGGCTGATATTCATCTGATCTGACCCAAACTTTCCAAATGTTGATCAAGGGTCAGGATCTACCTCGCGGTAGCTCGGATCCTCCAGATTTGCAACGGATGGTCCAGATCAACCTAATCTTTAAATGGACGATCTAGAGCCCTCCGAACTTGATCCAATGGTTGATTTAGCTCTGATTGGGATGAAATCTTCAAATCTTGATCAGAGTGCTTGATCAACCCTAACCCTAGCTCGGATTGCTTCAGATGGTCCCGGATGGCTCAAATCTAGCCGCTTTTGAATCGGACGACCCGGATTAATCCGAAGCTCGATAACTCGATCCGGTTCCACTTCCGACTCAAGTTTGACCTAGTATGCCCTAGGTCCATGAACCTTTCATGCCTACAAAAATAGATCAAAAATTTAGTAGCAAAATAGTTCAAATATATCAAGATTTGCAATTAAATCCAAAATAAAGGTAAGTTCTAAAACCTAGGGTAAATTCACAATTAAGCAAGTAAAACATGGGTCAAACATGGATTTTAGCAACTAAAGTAATCAATAAAATGGTACTTATCAAGTCCCCCACACTTAAGCTTGAGCGTCTCGCGAAATCCCTAAGTATGTATCTCCTAGATTTTCTTAAGCATAATTAGAAGCAATTGAAAAGAAATTACGTAGGGTCGTCAATTCTTATAAATCTAAGCTCTATGGATTAGTATCTTGTCCTTAAATCAACAACTTAGCCTTTTCATCCTTCATGAGTCATTGAGATGAATTTAAGTCACTAGCCTTTCAAGGAAAATTTTGGTGGCTCTCTCCTTAAGTTCTAAGTTGATGATGGAAGTGGAGCTCACTCAAACACATATGCTTCTTGCACTACCATAGGCTTGCTTGTTATCTACTCTCCACCATTATTCATGATTAGGATCAACATCTACAAAAACAATTGAAAACATGGAAAATGGTGAGAAATGGAATAAAAGCCAAGGAAATAGAAAATTGATGGAGTGGAAGACTTGAGTGCTCAAAAATGTTTTCAATGTGCCTTGCCTTCTTTGCAGTCCTCTAGTGATATCAAAAAGTGTGGCGAAGTCAAATTTGAATAATTCCTTTGATTTGGATGAAGAAAACCCTATTTGTTCAAATGTGCCAATTTGCTTTTGCGTGCCAACTTTGCTTGCTTCTCTTTTCTCATTCTTCTTTCTCTTCTTTCTTTCTTTCTTGTAAAGTCAGAAATGAAATGGAATAAAGCTTGGACTCGGATGAGAAAAACCAATCAGTTGGTTCACTTGCTTCATGGTGCCAAACTTCCAATTTTTGTGCCATTTTGTTTCTCTCTTTTTTTTCCTTCTTTTCTCAAACTGTTTTTTTTTCTTTTTCTTTTTTTTCTGCTCTCAAACCTAGTGATGGAGTCAACCTTCATTTGGAACACTTCGGACCAGTTAGCATCAGAATTTGTATCAGAAAAATCAGAAGTTATATCAGCAACTTGAGACATTTTTGCATTTGTTTCAACTTGATGATCTGCACTTCAATTGCAGATTTGTACAGGTTGGTTTCAGATTTCTGCATCTTCTACTTCAGATTCTAGCTTTTCCTCAGCTTCATTCGAATTTGGCTTGTATCATTCAATAGCTCTCACTCGGCAGCAACAAATGCACTAGTTTCAGCCATTGTGCGCCATTTTTGACTTTGGCACAGCTTTTTCTTCTTTGATTTCAGATCTGCCCAGCTACAATTCAACATTAAGCATGATGTGTCTGATTTCTAAACAAAGAACAGCTGCAAGTCCAATGCATTCTGATCAAAACATGCTATCCAAAGAATTTATTCCTTCAATGGCACAACCTTGTAGCAAGATGTGTTTTCAGATTTTTTTTTCTTATGTTTTTTTTTCTTTTTCGGCCGAATTCACAATTGCACAATCTTGCTTAGATCTTCAACTTATTGCTTGACTTCTTCCGAAATTTGGCTTCAATTACATATTTACGTGCCACTTGGACTTTGGCACAAAAATTCTTCTTCTTTAACCGAATTGAGCATGGCACAAAAAAAAAATCTTGACATAAAAATGCCTCTTCGATACCAAAACACTAGTCACTCCCCCACACTTAAATCTTTGTCCGTCTCGGGCAAATTAGCATTAAGAAACATTTTAAACAACAAGTCCATAGAAAAGTGAGGGTAAGAGTAGGAAATAAGTAAAGAAAAATGGAATGAACATGATTTTTGCCAAAATTGATATGGAAAGGTAAACAAAGTGATTAGCCTCTATAGATGTGATCCAATCATTAAAATATGGTTTTGAAAGAACCTAAGCAAGTTCTAGAGTACAATAACATATGTGTATCACAAATATAAGGCTAATTCTCACTAGGCAAAAATAATTCATCTCAAATCATCAATTAAGAATCTAAAGCAAGGTAGTACTCAAGCATCCAAGAATTCATCCATGAGCTCAAACCCTAAGTTTTAACAACCAAATTTAATTTATTTTCCAAGAGATTCTAAAATGCTATGGAGATAATCTAGAGGGATACATTTATTCTTACTTATGAAGAAAACGTGCCAAAAGAACTAACGTGCATTTATTGACAAAGACTCAATTTAAAAGAAAATTCTACTTCTAGAAAGCATAAAAATGAAACATGCAATAAAAGAAAATACAAGAAAGAACAATCTCCCCTTTATTTCTAGTGGACGGAGTCGACCCAGAAGTAGCCTCCATCGTGGTAGTGGAGGAGTAATGGTGGCTGAGAGAATTAGGACTCCCCCACACTTGAACTTTACAAAAATTTGCTCCGGTGGCCGAAGGCGATTCAGGTTCAAGATCCATTGAAGGAATGGAGTGCTATGAATTAGAGTAAAATCAACTCCTCCTTCTTGATACCTTTTGAAATTTCTTCCAGGAGGCTGGAGTCTGTTCAGATGGAGCACCCACTCCAATAGTCTTCTGGACCCTGCAAAACAATGTAATACCTCTCTCAAGCGTGCAGGGTAACAAGAAAATAAAATAATATCAGTCTCTGCATGAAATGTATCCAAAACTGCATCATATCCAATTAAATCAATTCTTGGTGCCTCAATAAATTTTTCACAATTATTTTCTATAAAAAAATGCATCCAGGAACTCATCACAAACAAAGAAATCAATTTTTGGCACTTCAATAGAAATTTCGCAATTATTTTCTACCAAGGATGTATCAAGCAATGTGTCACAGCCAATAAAATCAATCTCAGATACCTCCATAAGTTTTTCACATTCAACCTCAGCATAAGATATAGCAAGAGATTCATCACAATAAATAACATCAATTTCAGGCACTTCTAAAAAATTTTCACAATCCATATCCACAAAAGAGGTATCAAGTGACTCATCATAACAAACCACATCAATTATAGGTGCCTCTAAAATTATTTCGCAATCCATATCTACAAGAGATGTATCAAATAATGCATTACAACCAATAAAATCAATTTTTGGTACCTCTATTGGATTTTCACAAGCAATTTCTACACAAGGTATATCAATAAATTCATCATAACCAATAAAGTCAGCACTAGGTACCTTGCTGAATTTTTCTGAACAAAGAGGAGAAATACTCACCTGAGCATGCTGAAGAATACCTGGAGGTTCTACAAGAGTAGATGTATCCATGGCCTCCTCCTGATCAAGTACATGCTCCTCATCAGCCTCAAGCTCTGGTGGACACTCAACTGGAATAGGTGATCCTTGGGTTCTTGCTTCCAACATGCAAGTCCCTACACTTTCTGGTTCATCCTCTAAATCTTGTGGTGGTCCCTGGGGATTAGTGCAATCCCCTACACCTATGGAATCATCTCCTATGCATGCTTCTCCTGTAATATCTACAACAATAATATTAGAAAAATAAGGACCATCAATAGCACTACCATCACAAAATAAAAGTCTAGAATGGTCCTGTGGAGCTTCAGTTTCTTCTTCTGGAGCTGAAAAATTTGGAAATGAATTTTGAATAGAGATCTCCGGAGGAATGCATGCTGTAGGTGCCCTGATTTTAATGATTTCTTCTTCTTCTTCCACCAAAATTCTAAGATCACTTGAAGAAGGACTTGGCCATGCACTAGGTTCACCTTGAACTGATATAAACTCAACTCTGGGGCCCTCAGAATTAAGAGGAGCTTGAGAAAATAATTGTCCTGATTCTTGGGCTTTTATCTGATTCAAATCACTAGCCAATTGTCCCATTTGCCTTCCGAGGTTTTGAAGCCTTTGTTGCACAATTTCCCCAAACCTTTGTTGTTGAGCGTCAAGCTCTTGTTGGTCTTGAAATGTGACATAAGGCTGCTGAAGACCAAGAGTAGGCTGTGCATTCTGAAATGAAGACTGTGGGGGCTGATCAAATGGTTGAATAGGCTGATTAAACTGCTGAAAATTTGGTTCACAAGTTGGTGGAGATTGCTGAAAATTGTAGCCCTGGAATTCTTGGATCTGAGGTTGACATTATGGTGGTGAAAACTGAATTTGAGTGGGCTGAAAATTCTGATCTTATGGCTGGAAATTCTTGTTGCAAGGGTAAAAATTTGGATCGTATGGCTGTGAATATTGAAGAGGTTGTTGAAAATTCTGTATAGGTTGAAATTCTTGCTGCCATGGCTGAGGTTGAGGCTGAAATTGATTATTTCCATGCTGAAAACTTACAAAAGGCTGCTAGAAATTTTGGTTAAGATGCTGAAATCCTTGGTTTGGTTGAACTTGAGGGAAGGGTGGTTGTTGAAAATTCTGATTATCTAAACACCCTTGCTGAATTCCTTGAAAAAGTGATTGATCTTGTTGATAAGGTGGCTGAAAGTTGGGCTGAAATTGCTGAAGTGGTGGCTGCCCAATCTGAGTTTGCTGGAAATTTGATTGACTTGGCTGAAAATCTTGCTGAAATTGTTGGAATTACGGCTGAAAAAACTGTGGTGGCTGCTGGAATTGTTGTGGTTGTTGGAATTGCTGAATTTGGGGCTGAGGTGGCTGAAATGTAGGCTGAATCAGCCTCTGGTAAGTAGATGAATGAGCTTTATGTCTTTGTTGGTATTCCAACACCTTACACCAACATTTCAACTCCATCAATGCCTCTTTTATCTCTGTATAATCCTCTGGTGAAAACATTTTGATCTTACAACCCTATCACACAATAAACAAGAAAAAAAATGGCAGCAACCGTATACAAAAGATAAAGCACAAGAAAATAGAATCAAATGATATGCCCCTAAGCACACAAGCAAAAATCAAACAAATCAACTAGTTGCTTCCCCGGCAACGGCGCCAAAAATTTGATGGACCCAAAATAGACTGTCACGAATGTGGGTCTCAAATTTAGATATTTATAAATGTTGGAAACCCTTTTTGCAATCAAAATATGAAAACGTAGTAAAGGGGCCACATGTCGTATTTTTCCTAGGGACTAGTCGAGAGTTTGTTTGATTCGAGCTCGTGTTTATGTGTCGTGAATTTTTTTTTTTGGGTTTCGACTAAAATGAGGGTTTGGTTTGCAATTAGACACAAAATCGCAAGGAAAATTGAAGAAGCTCAACTCATGAACTAAGCAAAGTGATGGCACTTAATGATTCAACCAATTGACCACTTAATCAACCAATGTAATGTTACAAAATTTAGGAATTAAACTGATTCAAATTGCAAGAGTTCATACAGAGTGTGTTCAATTTGGAAAGTTCCACTAAAGGCAACCATAATGCGAGACAAGTAAAGCAAAACAGATTTTTACAGTTTTCAACTAAACCAAATGCTTGCACCTTGAACCTAGTTGCAAGATTTAAAAGACAATTCAGAACAAACCCAATGCGAATGAGATGATTTCAAGCACAATTATACACTAACAATAGGTTTAGTCTTGATATAAATCAGTGCATAAGTTCAATCTTGACAAAACATGCAACTTGATACGTAGACAAAAGGAACTGATGTGCCAAATCTGCTGATGAATGCAGAAACTGTAAACTGCCAATTCAGAGATAAATTGATCAGCGCAGCTGGAAAGTAAGGCTATAAGTGAAATGCTCTGCGTGATTGAGTGAAGAAAATCAGTGATTGAAACAGAATTTCAAAACTGCAGGATTAAAATTCAGGAAACAAACCCTTAGCAGAAATGCGATTTCAGCCCAAATGCAGGAATTCAGCAATTCAAATGCAGAATTAAATGGAGTAAACTGAGTTCGAATGCATTAATCTAAGTTCAGAGAAACAAGCTGAATTCAACTGATGTTATTTGACATCAATGCAGAAAGGAAAAATGGAAACATAGCTGATCTAGAGTTGAGACGCAAGCTGAAAATTGCACTCAACAAGCTGGACCAAAATGCATGAATGAGACTGAATGCTAAACAAACACAAATCCAACTCATTAGCTAACCAAATGTTGTCTTTAAACTCAGGTATTAAAACCAGAAACTCATTGAATTCGAAATAATCTGAAGAATTCCGAACTAAGCTGAAATGTGCAGGAATGAGGGCTGATACGTGATAAAGCGGACTGTATACGGAAATTTCGAGCTGAGCAAAACTCAGAAATGAAGCTACAAAGTGAAACAAACTTAGATCAACCAAGTTAACACACTAAATATGAAACAAACTGAAGAATGCATAAACTAAAAGAAGTTGCAGTAAAAAGGCTGATACACAAGCTGAAATCAGGGGAAAAAAACTGATACGCAACAATTAAACAAGAATTCAACTCGAATTAAAAGCAATTATCCACTACACACATTCCCTAGCTATTAAACTTGCATAATCGAAACTGATTAAAACAGGAACGAATCAGAAACTAAACTTAACAAATCTAGAATTTCAGAAACAGGAAATGGCACGCAGGAAAAAGAATTATAGCTAACTGAAAATTAACTAATTAAATCTAAACCCCAATCCTTCCCTAGCTCAATGTACTCCTTGTTCGTCACGCAAGGGTGAGCCTCGAACCCGTAAGCTCAGCAAATCGATGGAAACAGCCCCTGCGATTCAAATCCAGCTCAACTTGCTCATATCTGAAATTCCCATTTGGTATCCTTCAATTCAACTGTGTCCGCGATTGATGATGAGTTGGGGATGATCCAAGCAATCTAGGGAACCCCTCCAGAAGCTCGGGTGAATGGAAATGGAGCACAACCGATCCAAAGGCAGCAATTGGACAAAACTGTGGAAACCTCTCAACAGCTCTGTTCTTGGGCAATTGAGAGCTGAAAATTCACCGAGAAACCTTCCAAATGACCTAGCACATGATCTAAGAAAGGAATTGAGGGGTCGCGCCCCTTGGATTGAAGAAACTATTGAAGAAATTGAAGAACTACGCTAAAGGAAGTGTTGCGGCGAAGAAGACGCGACCAGCTGAAGGCTGTGGAAAAATCTGATTAAATACTTAGCATTGGACGGTTCAGATTGATTTGAGGAAATCCAACGGCTGATATTCATCTGATCTGACCCAAACTTTTCAGATGTTGATCAAGGGTCAGGATCTGCCTTGTGGTAACTCGGATCCTCCAGATTTGCAACGGATGGTCCAGATCAACCTAATCTTTGAATGGACGATCTAGAGACCTCCGAGCTAAATCCAACGGTTGATTTAGCTCTGATTGGGATGAAACCTTCAGATCTTGATCAGAGTGCTTGATCAACCCTAACCCTAGCTCGGATTGCTTCAGATGGTCCCGGATGGCTCAGATCTAGCCGCTTTTGAATCAGACGGCCCGGATTAATCCGAAGCTCGATAACTCGATCCGGTTCCACTTCCGACTCAAGTTTGACCCAGTATGCCCTAGGTCCATGAACCTTTCATGCCTACAAAAATAGATCAAAAATTTAGTGGCAAAATAGTTCAAATATATCAAGATTTGCAATTAAGTCCAAAATAAAGGTAAGTTCTAAAACCTAGGGTAAATTCACAATTAAGCAAGTAAAACATGGGTCAAACATGGATTTTAGCAACTAAAATAATCAATAAAATGGTACTTATCAATGACTCAGTTCACTCTTCACCTAGCAGCCTCGACCTATTGCCTTCAAGCCTTCTTCAACTTTGACTCTCATCCATCAAATGCATATGTGCCCGTGGCTTGTCCTCATGTCATCCTTCGTATATGCCTTGAAGTGCACTTCCCTCAGCTCATCGTTCCTACTTTGTCTACGGTCCTTCGGATGCATACAAGCTCATAACTTGTCTCCTCATGCCATTCTTCACCGGACCTGAAGCCGTCCAGCTAAGCCTATGTGTATCCTGCAATCCTGCACACTCACATACACATATCAAACACAAGGTTAAACCTAACTTAAACCTTTTGCCCAAACATAAAAATACGTGGTCACTTCGGACCATAGATTGCTTCAACAATGAGCACCAGGATGAGATCTCCCACACTTGGTTGCGCCAAGCTCCGCATGTGTATTCCACCAAATCCTGCATGACTCAAACACATATCAAACCAATATGAAATCCTAACTTGAACTTATTGAAACACACATTAAAACTTATAATCGTACCGATCAAACTTGGGTCGATTGCACCAATAGATACTTGATCTGACCATTATTTTATTTGTTAAATAGGACAACTCGGAACCCGATCTTGGAAAAAAAATTTAGGAAGATTTGGAATATTTTCTCAAAATGTGTTCAGGGTTCTTCAGACTTTGGGATGAGATTTGAGGGGCAGAGTTGGAACCTTATAATTTTAGAGGGGTTGTTTACATAAACCTCAATGATTTGGGGTGTAGTTCGAGATAAACCAAACTATCGAGGGTTAAATTTCTTAAATTTCAAGATAGAAGGGGGAGAGATAATTAAATCCCAAAATTTAAGGGCTAAAGTAGAATAATCCGAGGTTTGGGGGCTTAACTGCAAATATACATTACTTAAGTTTTTCCCCTTTTCTTTTTTCCTTCCTCGAGTGGATCACAATCATCCTCTTCCCCAATCTCTCTCCGACCTCCTTGGCTCTTGTTGCGATAGATGCCACCACAAATCTTGCTTGTCTTCTCTAATTGCCTCACCTTCTCTACACCCCGCACATCACCAATGGTCTTCTCCTCTTGATCGAGCTGATTTCATTTTGGTTCCTAGGATGTTCGTGTTTGCCGGTCACGATCTAGAACATATTTGATCCGTCCAAGCCATCCTCTACCTCGGGGGAGGGGTTCATGATTGAGGAGGATCTACTGAAGGGGAATCTATACTGATTTCTTTGAGATGTTGGCTTCATCATATCGGGGCAGAGGGAAGATTGTGAGTGTGCCAAATTCCAATGAGTCTTATCATTTAGGTTCATTCTTTGGCACGATGTTGTTTTCCTAGATTGATCTAGTTTTGGAGAGGTGTTTGTTTATCCCCGTCTGCTATTATTATCATGAGTAACCATTTCGGATGATTGAATTGGTCTTGATGTTTCTATGGATCTGTTCTTGGAGTTTACTGTCATGGGTTTCATATTGATTTGGGATCCGAATTCTTGATTTTAGGACTTTGATCCTCTGTGTTTAGAGATGTTTCTCCCCTATTTTGATCTGCTAGATTGTAATTACCGTGAGTCTCTTCGAGCCTGGTTCTATTTCTCGAATATAGGCTATGTTATCTTATAGTTTTGTTGTGTTTGAGGTTTTTGTTGGGTTGTGAAGCTATTGTGGTTTGATGGGGTTGGAGTTTAAATTTTGGTTTAACTCCCTTAATCTTGCTTGTAGTGACCAGCTAGGTTTTGGGTAAGAACCTATTCTATTTTGTTTCTCTAAATCTGCCATGAGCTTCATTGAGGTTTTCTATTGGATAGTTGATCTATAGTGGATAGGCTGAGGTTCTATTTGAGCTTGTCTTCCGTTTAGGACGCGAGTTGGAAATTTTGGGATGTTCCTTTCGTGTTCTATTCTTGGGTCTAGTCGTCAGGTTTGGAGATGCCATTGCATCTATCGTGAGCTGCCCTTGTTGGGATGTGATGTTTTGTTTTATTTGGATGAACTTGAGATGCCATGAGCTTCTTTGGAAGTTTTTCTATTGGATTGTGTTGATTCAATTTGGAACTTGGTGGTGTGAGCTCAATTTGAAATTTGTCGTTTCTTTTCCTTCCTTAGTCGTGAGTTAAACTTAGGAGAGTTGGTGACTTGTTGTTGGTTTCATAAGTTGAGTGTAACGCCCGAAAATTCTCAAACCTAATTTTAGAAATATCCTAGAATTAATTTTGAATTTATGGATATTTTTATAAAAGTTTTCCATGAATAAATAAGGCAAAAATGAATAAAAATAGAATGCGCAATAAAAAAATATTTAAAATGGGGTTTGAACCCTACACCTATACCTTGAGAAGAGAATAGACTTACCAAGTGGGCTAATCTGTTTTCGTTAAAATAGAATAAAGGGAAGGATAAATAAGGTAAAATTAGTTAAATTTTTCCATAAGTATAAAAGGGAAACTTAGGGTTTTTATATTCATTCTTTTCCCTCACATCTTCTCACCGCCGACTCCCTCTCTCCCTCTCACGATTTTCTTCCTCTTCCCCTCTTCTCTTGCCGCCCAAGACAAAGGGGAAGCAAAAGGAAGGTCTCAAGAGGCCCTATTCTCTACGGGGACCCTCGTAGACGCGAGGAGAACGCCAAGAAGCAAGAAGAACGTTGTAGTTCGACGTTCCCTCAGGAATTTCAAATTTTTATTCGTAAGAAAACCTAGCGCAGGATGTAAGTATCTCTCACCTGCAGTATAAGTAGTTTCGGTTGATTTTTCGTATGCTTTATTTCCTTGTATTTATGCTTTACGATTAGAAATCGTAAATTATGAACAAACACGTTGTGCTACCCTTCAGTTTTGGGTCAAGGAGCACGTTAGGTGTTTGTTAAATTGTTCAGTTCAGTTAATGCTATAGAAAGCATTAAAGAATAGAAATTCTTGCTTCAGTTTATGATTGGGACCAAGGTCCAACGGGATGGGCTCCTAGTTGCCCCTAGGTTTAGATAACCTAGTAAAAGCAAGAATCAGAAGAGAAAAAGAAAAGTATAAAAGAACTATTTTATTTTCAGTTGGCATTGTACCGGACTTCGGTCCAGGGATGGGCTCCAAGTTGCCCCTAGGTTCAGATAATCTAGTATGGGATGGGCTCCTAGTTGCCCCTAGGTTCAGATAACCTAGTATGGGATGGGCTCCTAGTTTCCCCTAGGTTTAGATAACATAGTAGAACCCTAATGGATTCGGGATTTGCTACCTCGGGTTATTAGGGATGCGCGCACAGTTGGTACATTGCCGGGCCCACAGCAGTTGATTATTACTTTCACCTACTATATGTATTTAGTTTTCAGAAATTCATTTTAGCATGGGGTGAATTTAATAATTAGTTTTATGTTAGTTGGTTTCAGTTTCAGTTCAGATATGTATGTCATGCTATAGCGTAGTTTTCAGCTTCAGTTCAGTATATGTCATGTCTCAGTTATTTGCCATAACATTTTATGACATGTATTTTTGCATGAGCCTAACATGATTGTTGATGAACATGAGCGTGTATTTGCATAGCATGTTTCGAAAAGCATAATCCGAGATTTTATAGTTTTGTGAGGCTAGATGGTACTTACTAAGTTTTATGCTTATTAGTTTGCATTTCCTTATACTGCAGATACAGGTAAAGGAAAGCACTAGTAGCGGAGGCGGCGGGCTTGATGCAAAGTGTGTGTGATGGTGGAGTTGGAATAAAAGTCTTCGGAACTTGCAAAGCATAGAAATAATCCTTTTTATACTTCTTTAGTTATTTCGCAATATATTATGTGAACCATGTATGAACTTAATTAGACTTGTATTCGTGGTGCCTAGTATGCTTGAAGTAGTTTACTTACCTGACTTAATATTGGTTTTGTGAATGCTTGAATGTCATGAGTCATTTACTTGTGATAGGGTAATTTAGACCCATGTTTACGCTTTAGGAGTAAGAACTTGATACTTTTGATCTACATGCTAAATACTTAAGATATGCTTGTTCTAAGATTAATGCACCATATGGAATGACATGTAGTAGCTAAGGATGCCTTTAGATAGGAATACTGAATAGTTTCAATAAGAAGTTGATACGAATTTGGCACATTCATGTTATGCTTCTACATGTTATTTTTGTGATTTCTAAGTTGCTATACATGCTAGAAATCCTCCAAAAACATGTAATAAATGCCCTAGAATAGTTGTGGAACTTTATTTATGTCATTCTGCTTGTTAGATATGATTTTGGTACATTGTAGCTCAAGTTTAATAAATTCTGGAAATCTGAAAGTTGGATTTTCAGAACTACCAGTCAACTGGGAAAACACCAGTCGACTAGTATCGGGCACAGAAACATTCTGTGGCCCGACCAGTCGACTGGCATATAACAGTCGACTGGTACTGTGTAAAATAGAAGTGATATAGAGTAGTTGGTTGGTGCTTTAGCCATGCAATGCAGAGGTTGGGGGATCAAATCCTGCCAAGATAATAAAATAAAAGTTTTATTTTATTTTGGGCTAGTTAGTACTTTCCACATGATTATGAATTGTTAGTTCAGTAAATAGCGAAATAAGAATTTTCGAAATTCTCCCAGTTGGTTTAGCATTATCAGAAATCATTAATCAATCAGTTAGTTAGTTAGTAGCGATCCGCCTTAAAGCTTAGTACCAAAAGGTGGGTCGTTACATTGAGAGTGCTGCTGTTTCTTGGATTGTTCTTCCTTGGCTATGCGTTTTTAGACGTGTTGGTCGTTAGGACTATTACAAGTTAGTATGTAGTAGCAAGGAGGGTTGAGCTTGGCCGTTATGTTATCTTGATCTTCTTGAGATTTATTACTATGACGTGAGTCTGACTTTTATTGTGAGTTTCACCTTTTGGATGCTTAGCTTGTGCCAAGAGGTAAGCAACATGGGTGAGTGATTTGGGTTGGATTTCAATTTAGGGATTTTGATTAGCTACTTACTATTTGTGTAAATAGTTAAATAATTATGTCTTTGATATAGGACATTGATTGGACACATACGATTGGTTGTGGGGGTTCTCTCTGATATACACTCCATGGTGGATACCTCTGACTTGAATCTTTATTTCTGATATTGTATGTGATGGGGTTGAATACCCCATGGCGGACACGTGGGTTGAAGAAGTTGGGTGGCAAGATATAGCGAGTCCTAAGCGACTCTTTTTTCAGAGCTCCCGGGACCCTCTCGGGAAGGGGATCGCCCGGCCCCCCTCCCCCCCCCCCCCCCCCCCCCGGGCGGTAAACACACCCCGGTGATCAAATCAGAAAACCCCTCCCAGGATCACCTCAGAAAGTCGGGCCCCGAAACCACCTCGAGGAAGTAGAGTGCTCGGGACCCCCCGGGCCAGAAGACCCCGAGATGACCTCGGGCGAGTGGAGCTCAAGAAGCATTTGGCCTCAAGTAACAGTCCCACTTTTCTCGGATCTACGGATAACCATCCCCACTATCGCGGAGTCATCATGACCCCTAAATATCGTAACGGGTCGAACTTAATAACGACGTGGACCGTTTCAAAAATTATCTGGTAACCGACAAACGGGGGGACGTGGCACAGATCATGGGGACACACGAAGGTAGTCGCCGCAGGTATAAAAGGTACTCCAACCCCTCTGGTAAAGGGGTTACACATTCATTACTACTCACATACTGTCTTGCCTTCTTTCCATCTTCTCCATCGAGGTACTGACTTGAGCGTCGGAGTGGACTCCACTGGATAACCTCCGGCGTGTTCCCCTAATGCTCGTGTTAATCTCGCAGGGTGCGGAGTTCCTCCTTTAGCGTCAGCATCTGCGTGGGATGAACCCTGTGTTGGGTTCTCCCGGCACCAAAACATAAAACCGCAGTGGAAACAAGAACCCTCGATCGATCCATGCGAAAGAAAAACTCGTACAAAGTTGATCTACATCTACTTCTAAAGAAGATATACCTTTGGAGCGTGCCCCTCACTTATCCCGCTCGTCCAAGATGCGTCGGATCTCTCGCATGTTCAAGTGTCCGTGCCTTTATTCGTATCCACATGGGCACGATCTCTCAACTTCGGGAAGAACTACCTTAGTTGTGCTAGCAACTTGAGGTAGTTCGCAGAACACCAAAACCCCAACAAGGGTTTCGGCCAAAGGGGAGAAGAGGAAGAAGAGAGGAAGGGAAGAAGGGAAAAGAACACTTACTTCATTCAAAATGACTAGAACCTCTTTTATATTCATCCCATGAATATGAAGAGTCTTTTGTCTCTTTGACTTCCCTTCATTAAAGCCAATAAAGAGCACATCTTTTTATGTGACTCTTCACCTTCTCTTCATCCAATGAAGAGATACTTTTCTCTTTCCTTCATTAAACACTTTAATGAATTTCCATGGAATTCAGACCGGGCCTCTCGGGCTTCCGACCAGGTCTCCCGAGCAAGTCTCCCGAGCAAGTCCTCGAGCTCCCGACCAAGTCTGCCGAGTATCGAGCTCCCGACCCAGTCTACCGAGTTCCCAGCCCAGTCTGTCGAGTGCCGAGCTCCTGACCCAATCTGCTGAGCTCCCAGCTCAGTCTGCCGAGTGTCGAGCTCTTGACCCAGTCTGTCGAGCTCCCAACCCAGTCTGCCGAGTGCCGAGCTCCTGACCCAGTCTGCCAAGATCCCAGCTCAGTCTGCCGAGTGCCGAGTGCCGAGCTCCCGACCCAGTCTGTCGAGCTCCTAGCCCAGTCTGCCGAGTGCCGAGCTCCCGACCCGCACTCCCGAGTTCCCAACTCGAGCTCCCGAATTAACCTCCCAAGTTCCTAACTCGGGCTTAGATCTCCCGAGTTCCCAACTCAGGCTCAGATCTCCCGAAGCATCATGTCCTTAGTGTGTGACCCAATAGGTTCTCGTGACATTGACAATGCGCCTAAATGCTTTAAACACATAAGAAATGAGCGGCATCTAGCAATGCATCATTGCTACCAAGTAACAAGAAAAGTCGAGATCCGACTAAACCTCCGTGACTATGATAATGTATGACCTTGTCCTTCTATCCTTGATATATAGATTGACCAATGAGGCATAGACCGTGTCATCCTCAATCAATCTTTGTGTTTCTTGATCCCTGAGTAGACTCACTCAAACAAATGAGCTCAATATCTCATAGTGACTCATTTGAGCATGACCATGCGTTTCAGTAGTCCTACTCGATCAAGGGGCCCATAGATATCACTCCC
>JAGFNQ010002606.1:300578-322468 GCA_024364735.1 Boesenbergia rotunda | reverse complement strand
ACCCCCGGCCCTAGCCCAAGGAAAAGACCTTCACCTAGGGAAGGACCAGTGGGCTGGCAGGCAAAAGCTGGTCGAGATAGTGGACACTGAGCAGCCGAAGCCAGTGATGTAGTATTGTGGTTTCCATGGCAGTATGACACACTCCGCCGAGTAGTGTCATGCCTTGAAGAAAAAATTGAGCGAAGAGGTAGACCCCAAACCTCGAAAGAAGTGGAAGAAGATGGGGTATCGCCGAAATTCCCCTCGGCGAAGTTTTTCTCCCAGACTGAGGCAGTCGGGAGAGAACGAGACCCGACACCGGTCCTGATCTTGGTCTAGGGGAAGGAGCCGGGGCCAGCACCCCGCAAATCTCCCTCCTTGGAAAGAGACCCCCGATGGGCAAGGCCCCTGCACGCGGCCCACCCTCTGGACATGTGGGAGTTATCTCCGAAGTACGCTGATGTTCTACAAAACACGTGTCACGAATGAGCCTCAAATTTAGATATTTATAAACTGAAAACCCTTGGCTAGCAAGATTAAATGTAGTAGAGGGGCCTCAGGTCGTATTTTTTTTCCAAGGACTAGTTTAGGATGTTTGATTCAAGCTTGAATTTGGTTGTCGTCAAATGTTTTGGGTTTTCTAATAAAATGGGGGTTTTGCGATAAGAGATGAAATAACAACTTGGAACGAAATAGACTGAACTTAGTTAAAGCATGTAGTGAATTAGATAATTGCGGGAACTAAACTTAACCTATTCAACAACTGAGCAATTACATTCAAACAATGGAATTGAAATTCAAGAATTAATTGCAAGGAACTAATTGCAGAAATTGGAAACTCGAACAAAACAATTCTTGGAATCTTGACTTGAAGTATGATTTGAAACAACTAGAACAACTTGGAGAATTAAATGCTTGAAACTAGAAATTATCCTAATTAAACATCAAATCAGTTTATCACAAGACTTCCCTTTACCGTCACACAAAGGATGAGTTAGAAACCCTCCAACTCAAAAACCAATGAAGAAGAAACTTCCTAGCTCAGTTTGCTGGTTCTGCTCTCCTGATTGGTCAACCGACCGATCAGGTCCTCTTCTGATTGGTCACGGGACCGATTGGAGTCATCTCTGTCAGGTCATCGCGATCGGTCAGTAGCTAAAACATCCCGCGATCTTCTCCTTGCCCGAGTGCCGACCTCATTCAAACACCCTCAGATTACTTCGGAGAACCCCTCTGAAGCTCTGATGGCATCAGCTCGATGAAGACAACAACTGTAACATCCCACTAAAATTTCCTTCAATATTATCCCTAATATTGAGCATGGTTCATGAACGATAGTTAGAGTTGTGGGAATTTTAGTGTAAGTGTTAATAGGCCTTATATGGGCTCTAAATGGTGGAAATTCCTAATGGGTCTTAAATAGCACTTCATTAGTTATCCGAATGGGCCCCATGAGGATAAAAGAAATAACACATCATGTGATGATCCTTACCTTAGATGGGCTTGCAAAAGAATAAAGAATAAAAAAAATGATATGGGTGCCAAGGATTGAACCTTGGACCTTAGAGATGTTGTAAGCCTTAAGAATGCATATGTAACCAATTCACCTAGCAGGAGAGTGCTATTAGGAGAATAAAGGAAATTGTAGATAAGTGTAAGGATAAGGGAGATGAAGAGGCACCATGGGAGATGAAGAGTCACCATGAAAAATGAAGAGTCACCATGGAAGGTGAAGAGGCATACCTCTTCATTTACTATAAGAAGATGAGGAAAGAAGGAAAATTCCATAAGACATCTTCTCCTCCTTCTCATTTTCGAAAATCAAGGTCCCCTCTCCATCAAGAAAATTCTCTCCAAAAAGATCTAGTGAAAGCTTTGTGTTGGTGAAGCAAAGGAAGAGCCAAGGAGCAAGAAATTCTTTCTTTCTACTTCTAGGTGATATATTTCATTTGGAAATCCTTAGCACAAGAGTAAGATTCCCCTCACCTGCAACATAATAGTTATATATGTTTTTGATTCATGTTCTTGTATGTTTTTGGCGATGTGTTGCAAAAATCGTAAAGGTTTCCCTATAGGCAAGTTTCGGCCAACATGAGATTTAGGGCTTAGGTTTGTGTTTGATGCTATCTAATGACTCCAATGTTTTCTTGATGTTAAGTCATGAGTTATGATGAAAAAGGATGGAGCAAAAAGACCCTTAAAAGTTTAGGCCAAGGCTCTCATGAAGCCATAGACTTTTTGGCCATAAGAGGATGGTTGGGTTCTTTTGACTAGCTAATGGTTTTAAGTCCTTGTTAATGTTTTGTTTGAAGGTTTTATATATATTTTTAGGTCATGTTTCTCCTCTGATCATGTTGGGTTAATACCATAAATAAGGGCAAAAAGAAAGAAAAAGAAGAGTTAAAGATGTCATGTTACTTGCTAATGCTTCCTAGTGGTAGAATATGTATTATATGTAGGTTGTATGAGTCAATTGCTCTTGTTTTTGTCATTTTAATGTTGATATGAACCTTAGGAGTTTCTGATCAGTTTCTTAAATTAGGTTTTAGGATGGGTTAAGGTCACTACCTCACTTGATAATGTCTCTTTGTAATAGGATATTCAATGTATGCATGGAGTATGAGTTGTGTGATGTTGTATTGGGTTTTTATGCTATGATAACCCTATCTAAATGCTTTGACCAGTAGAATATATGTTGAATTAGGGTTGAATTAAAGGTATCCATATTTCATTAGGCCATGATAGATGAAAAGAAAAATGGAACAAGTTCCCTAGATGTATTATCCTTAGTCTTAAATTGAACATTATGTGTTTTAAGAATCATGAATGATAAGTTGGCATGTTATGAATTTCCTTACCATGAAATTATGTGTTCTCCATGCCATGTTTATGCTTGAAAGTTATGATGATATTTATGCTTTGAATGTATACCCATGACATGCATGACATTATGAATAAAAGAATGTCTAAAGAGCAATTGCTAAGAAAAGAAAAGAAATGATGAATGTTATGCTAAAGAGCAATTGCTATGGAAAGAAAAGGAATCATATATGCTATTTTACTTTATGTATCGGCTTGTACTGGATCTTGAAAAAGGTCCAAGGGATGGGCACCTTAAGAACGCCCCGGTTCTGGACTACCGCAGCTGTCCCTAGGCACCAAGGTTGCCTAGTACCTTAGTAGATCGGGATTAGCTACCTCGTACTCTACTAAGGAATGCGCGCAAATGATGAATGGGTACAAAGCCAGGGATCCCAATAATGATGATGATATGTGGATGTTCAAGTATTATATTATATATATTTTCAAAAGAGCATCCTTAATGTTTATGTATATGTTTATGTTTAATGATATTGCTTATGTTATGTTTAATGGTTATGTACATGATTATGTTTTAAAGATTATGCAAATGTTAAGTGTTTCTGCTTATGTACTTTAGATGCTTTAAGTATTTATTCACGTTATATGTTTATGTCAAATGATGTAGATTTCTACTAATATGTGATGTACAGATTTTGTGAGTAAGCAAGGAGCTTACTAAGCATTTTATGCTTATAGTCTACCTTCTTATGTTGTAGGATCAAACTAAAGGGGAAGCAGCCGTAGGGCATGTGTGTGTGTGGCAGTGACTTGGCAGATCGATTTTACTGTTGTCTTTACTCTTACTTATGGACTTATTTCTCATGGACTTAATGTTGCTACTTATAAATGCATGTGTTAGTTCTTATGTTTACGCTTACTACTTGTTGGAGTTGAAGTTCTTTATGATATGCATGCTTAATGTAGAACTATATACCCTCTTGTTAGATATGCTATGCTATGATTCACATGCTTAAAGTAGTTTAGTTAGAAAGAAATTTATTCAATTGCATATGTGTATGATTTAGTTTTATTTCCGCTGCTATGTTTATGCTTCAAATGCAATGATGTATGAAAGAAAGGAAAAAAAAGTAACGCGTCGCTCACGTGAGGGGCGGGCATTACAACAACGATCACTAGAGTCGATCGTTGGACAGCTCCGGCAACACCCTCACCGAGCTCTTTCAGCTACGAAGATTAGGATTAGCAAACTTAACTGTAAATTTCACCTTGATGATCTAAGATCTTGATGACAAACGAATTTGATGTGGTCGCGCGATCGCATAAAGAAAACAACAATGAAATCGATGAAGAAACGAAGAAACTGGTGAAGAACAGGAAGAACAGCGAAGAAGACGGCGAAGACGCGACGACACCGACTTCTGAGGGATTTTTGTTTAAATAATTAACAATGGACGGCCGAGATCGTCCTGGCTTAATCCAACGGTCGGATCTTCTTTGATTGAACCCTAAACTCCCAGATCTCAATCTGACGGTCAGATCTACCTCTCCATAGCTGGGATCACTCGGATCTACCATGGATGGCTTAGGTCTCCTTGCCTTTTGAATGGACGGCCCACAGTCTTCCAATGCTTGATCGTCTTGATCTGAGTCCATTTCTAGCTCAAACTTGACCCAACTTGACCTAGGCCCATGATCCTTCAGCCTACAAAAGTCAAATTCAAATTAGATATCAAAACATCTCAAATTTGCAAAGATTTACAATACAACCCAAAATAGAATTAATCCATGGAACTTAAGATAAATTCAAGATTAAGCATGTAAAATATGGATCAAACATGGATTTTAGAGCCTAAATTAACTAACAAAATGGTAACTATTAGACGCACAGGGGGAGATTCCCATTGGGCCAGGAAATCCAACACCCAGTGTTTGGAAAACTATGCAATTGGGATGAGCTAGAGCCAGGATCGTGGCCCTACGATCTCATTCGGCCCCGAAGACTTGGAAGAGGTGGAAGCTCCCCATGAAGACGCCTTGGTGATCCTTGCCCACATCGCCAACTATGAGGTCAAGCGCATCTTCGTGGATACAGAAAGTTCTATGAACATCTTGTACAAGGCTGCACTGGACCAAATGCAGATCAACGAGGATGAACTACTTCCGGTCTCGACCTCGCTGTTCGGCTTCACTGGGTATCGAGTACAACCGATAGGGCAAATCACCCTATCGCTATTGTTGGGTAGCGACGAGCTCGAGAGGATTAGGAGGACACCCTTCTTGATCGTGGACATTCCCTCATCCTACAATGCCATCTTGGGCCACCTAGCGCTTAGTGTCTTCCAGGCGGTGGCCTCCGTCTACCACCAGAAAATAAAATTCCCGATTGGCGACCGAGTGGCTAAAGTCAAAAGGACCATCTGGTGTCACAGCGATGCTGCAGAGGGAAGTCAGAATGGAGTCCCGAAAGAACCCGAGGGCGCAGGGTGACTAACCGAAGGAGGCAACCATGCACAGAAGGACAAGAACGAAAGGCTCACAAAGCTAGGGCAGGCCAGCGGTCTCCAGTCTGGTCACCCCCTGTAAGATGTGTGTCGCATACTGTGTACTTGTCTATGTGTTCTTGCTACCTTGCAGTGAATTCATGAAATAAAGAAATATGACCTTCGCACAAGTACCAGTACGTCAAACAAAAACCCTAATACCTCGTGGTGCTGTAGATGCCCAGGGTGCTTAGGCTTGGTCTGGGTACTCCCAACCAAGAATCAAAACCCTAATACCTCGCGGTGCTGCAGATGCTCGGGGTACTTAGGCTTGGTCTGGCTGCTACGAACTCCCAACCAAGAATCAAATGTGGGATCGGATTGAATCGATAGAGGGGGTGAATATCGATCGTTAAAATTTTCGGACAAAGAGAGTAATTGCGCAGCGGAAATAGCAAAAACAATCGCTAACATGCTTTGTTTTTACTTGGTTCGAAGTCGTGGTCGGCTCCTACTCCAAGGCCCACGATCCTTGATCATTTAAGATGGGCAATTATATATTTTCGTAAAAGATTACAAGTTGGGGTACAAATATAGAATTTAAAATGAAATTACAGAACTTAAAAAATGAACTTTTACCGACGACCGGAGAAGTTGGAAGTTCAGAGCAGCGGGTCATCGTCGGCAATTGAATCGCGAGTACGGAGCTTGTCGGAGCGTAGCGCTTGAATGAGTCCGTAGAGAGCAAGTTGTTCCGAAGCCTTGGGGGTGAACCCCTATTTATATCAGTCACTGGGGTGCTTGTGTTGAAGGGGTTGCCTGACACGTGGCCTATCCTGCGAGAACTCCAATCCGCAGACTTGGCCAGCGCTTATCCCTTCAACTGGGGTGCCTGAGCTGACTGAGGCGCTTGTGTTAACATAGGCGCCTCATTTGACTTGGTCCAGAGGCTTGCGTGATAGTTTGCTTCGAATGCTTGGAATCAACCTTCACTGGGGCGCCTATGTTAACACAGGCACCTAGCCCAGTGAGGCGCCTCACTCCATTGAGGCGCCTAGCAGCAGAAATCTCCTTTCCTTTATTCCTGCAACCAGGGTTAGTTCCAAAACACAAGAAACATATAAATGATATAAAATAAAGCTTGATTTACAGCCTGAGCTGTCTTGGTTCTGACTTTGGGCTTCCCAAATGGAACCCTAGGTCGAACCGACGCCTAATGTTCCCTCCTACGGAGAATGCGTCCTCACCTACTCCTCTCGGGAGAATTTACCTTTTTGGCAACCGGCTCCTCCAATTGGACTTTTGCCCAGCTTCACTCACCAGGTCTTCGTGCCCAATCGGCGACCAGGTCTTAGTGCCCAGCTTTACTTACCAGGTCTTCGATGCCTAGTCCATGACCAGGTCATAGTGCCCAGCTTCACTCACCAGGTCCTAATGCCCAACCTTATGTCAGGAATTAGTTGCTCAGCCCGCGGCCAGGACATAGTGCCCAATTCATAGAACCTGGACTTAGTGCCTAGTGTACCTAGGACTTTTCCTGCACACTTAATCATCATTGTTAGATCACAACAACACCTTAACTTCTGAATCCTTTGCCATTATCAAAACAAAGGTTCGACTTTGGTGCTTCCGACACCAACAATCTCCGCCTTTTTAATTTATGGCAACATGGTTCAAAATGTTAAATTAAAATAACATTCTATAGCAATCTAACAACAATAAGTATCTCAAGAAATACTTAAAACAAATTCATTTATCTCCCCCTGAAAATATTCTCCCCCTGATTTTTTCAATTATATACGGATTTTTGTAAATCTTCTAAGTGCTTTTAAGTTTGACTAAGTGTTTGTCAAAATCAAGCATTTGCAAAAAAGATTTTCAACACTTAGACAATTTTTGAAAAATGTTTGCAATTCTAATTTTTGTTAGAGAACTTTGTAAACACAAAATCACTTAGGCAAGACAAATTTTGAAAACAGATTTTCCTTAAAAAGTTTCGATTTTGAGAACTTTGGAAAACATTTGATTATTACCAAAAACTTTTTCTATACTTAGAAAAATTTGCTTGGAAACCACTTTGTGCATTTAAAACATTTTTACCAAAAAAATCTTTAACCAATTTCTTTGAAACTAAATTTGTTCACTAAGAAGAATTTTACTTAGCACCATTTGCCAAAAAAGTTTCAGAAGAAATTTAGCTCAGACAACTTTTGTTTACTAAGAAAAATTTTCTTAGGAATATTTTAAAACAACTGCACTTAGAAATATTTAAAGTCCTTTGGAATAGAAATATTTAAAGTCCTTTGGAAGTTTTTGAAAGCACTTAAAAAAAACTTTGAAGTATTTAAAAACTTTTTTAAACACTCAAAAGTACTTGGAGAAAAATTTAGAAACATTTTTGAAATACTTTAGAGAATTTTGAAGATACCTAGAAAATTTTGAAGTACTTAGACATTTTACTTTACTTTTTGAAAAAAAGATGAAAATTTTGAAAATTAGAAAAATTAGAAAAAAAATTTCTCCTCTGTTTTTCTCTCTCCCCCCCCCCCCCTTTACCATATATCAAAAGAAATTGATAACAATTATTGCAAGTTAATTCAAACTTAGAGGAAAAAAATTGAAAATCTATATCGAACCAATTCTCTAATTAATTCAAGAAGGAAAAGGGACCAAACCAAATTAAACCAATCTTGTTCGGGTCCTGTCTAACCCAGTTAGCTACTTACTAACTGTTATAAAATAGTAGCTTTCACTGGGGTTAGTCAAGTTAAGTGATCTGATCAAGTTAGAGTTTCTAAGCTTGACACTTAACCTGATTGCTGTTCAACTTGTATTTATTGACCCAATTACTACAGATGCACTGACTTAAAGCATCTTGAATCAAGGCATAGACCTAAGCATCTCAACCCAGTCTAGGTTATCAATCAAAAATACCCTAAGGTGCTTGTGAGATGTTGACTTCTAGATCTATAGGTGCATGCAGTTCTAGGGTTAGGGCCTAAGCTAAGTCCATTTGCACAAAAACCCTAGTTTTGAAGGGGGTAAGTTTTTGAAACAAATTTTTTCGAAACAAATTTAAAAAAATAGGAAAACAAATTTTTTTGAGAAATATAGAACAGTCCTATTCTACTAAGCACAACCCTAACTGCCTTCTTAGTGAGCTAAACTCATATTCAGGTAAGAGTTTGGTAAAAATGTCAGCTAAGTTGGATTTTGAGTCCACATGCTTAAGTACTATCTTGCCCCTGGTTACATGATCCCTTACAAAATGATGCTTAACTTCTATATGTTTTGTTTGGGTTCTTAGTCAAATTGATTGAACTAATGTTATCAATGAAAACATGGGTTTGGGTGTAGTCAAGATGGAAATCCTTAAGAGTGTGCATCATCCATAAAAGTTGTGCCACACACTCTCTTAGGGCAACATATTCTGCTTCGGTTGTAGATAAGGCTACGCAGTGTTGCTTTCTACTACACCAGCTGACAAGGCTATGTCCTAACAGTTGGCAACTTCCACTTGTACTTTTTCTATCTAACTTGCACCTAGCATACTCAGAGTCAGAATACCCTGATAATTCAAAAGTGGAAGTTCTAGGATACCAAATTCCTACATTTAGGGTACCCTTAATGTACCTTAGTACTCTTTTTAGGGCTGCTAAGTGGGATTCCTTAGCACAAGTTTGGTATCTAGCACACATTCCTACAGAAAATAAGATATCAGGTCTACCAGCGGTTAAGTAAAGTATACTACCAATCATGCTTCGGTATAACTTAAGATCTACAGGCTTACCTTCAGGGTCATTATCTATTTTGACATTAGTTGTCATAGGGGTACTTAAGCTTTTTGAATTATCCATTTTGAATTTCTTTATTAACTCTTTGGCATATTTAGATTGGTGAACAAAATTGTCATCTCTAGTTTGCTTAATTTGTAAACCTAAGAAAAAGTTGAGCTCGCCCACCAAGCTCATTTCGAATTCACTTTCCATTATTTTTACAAATTCTTTTAGAAAATTAGAGTTAGTAGATCCAAATATTATATCATCAACATATATTTGTGCAATAAAAATATCTTTTTCTAAGATTTTAACAAAAAGTGTAGAGTCAATTTGACTTTGGTTAAATTCCTTAGATATTAAGTAGGTTGATAAGCGTTCATACCAAGCCCTAGGTGCTTGT
This sequence comes from Boesenbergia rotunda, assembly GCA_024364735.1. Lineage (NCBI taxonomy): Eukaryota > Viridiplantae > Streptophyta > Magnoliopsida > Zingiberales > Zingiberaceae > Boesenbergia > Boesenbergia rotunda. Next base: position 313,007 of record JAGFNQ010002606.1, on the reverse strand, counting down.
TTTAACCCATAAAGTACTTTTCTACATTTAAATACATATTTAGGTTTTTTAAAGTCCTCAAATCCTGGGGGTTGTCCTACATAAACTTCTTCTTTAATAAACCCAATAAGAAACGCAGACTTGACATCCATTTGGTATAGTTTAAACCCTCTATGGGCTACAAAAGCTAATAGCATTCTAATTGACTTAAGTCTGGCTACTGGGGCATAGGTTTCATCATAGTCTAACCCTTCGACCTGACTAAACCTTTTAGCTACTAAGCGGGCTTTATTTCTAACAATTTTTCCTTGATCATTTAGTTTATTCCTAAACACCCACTTAGTGTCTATAATAGATTTTCCCTCAGGTTTAGGTACTAATTCCCAGACTTGATTTCTTTCAAATTGGGCTAGCTCCTCTTGCATAGCTATGATCCAATCTGGGTCAGGTAGGGCTTCTTCTATAGTCTTAGGTTCAATTTTGAAATAAGTGTGATTTGACTAAGATTTCTATTGGAAGACCTAGTTCTGACTCTTAAGGTTGGATCACCCATAATGTGATCAGAAGGATGATTCAATCTGGATTTATTTGTTCTTCTAGAACTAGGTTCAGCCTCAGGTCCGGCTGGACGGTTTGGTTCAGTGTTTGGTTCAACTACTTGGGTTGGTTCAGTTATTGGTTCAGTTGATACCTCAGTTATTGGTTCAAGTGATAATTCATTTAATGGTTCAATTGTTGGTTCATTATCTTCGTGATCAAAATTTGATTGGTTTAAATTTTGATTATCAAATTTTGGTTCAACTTCTTCTTCAAAGATAAAGTTGGTTGTTTCTTCTATTTTGTGAGTTTGCTTATTATAAACCATATAAGCTCTACTAGTTGTTGAATATCCTAGGAAGGTCCCTGGGGTTGACTTTAATTGAAACATATATAGGTAATCCTTAGTGTTCAAGATATGAACTTTGCTCCCAAAAACTCTTAAATAGTGTAAATTTGGTAATCTATGATAATAGAGTTCATAGGGGGGTTTATTGTGCCTTTTATTAATTAGGACCCTATTTTGGATATAACATGCCGTATTTACTGCTTCTGCCCAAAATTGGTTAGCTAGGCTATATTCGTTGAGCATGGTCCTAGCGGCTTCCTGAAGGGTTCTATTCTTTCTCTCTACTATCCCATTTTGTTGAGGGGTTCTAGGACAGGAAAATTCATGAATATACCCATTGATTTTGCAGAATTCCTCAAACCTTTGATTTTCAAACTCTCCCCCATGATCACTCCTAAGTCTTTTAATTTTAGTATCATTTTGATTTTCAATCATTTTGCATAAGTCAATAAATAAGTTCAGGGTTTCATCCTTAGTTTTCAGGAACCTAACCCAGGTAAACCTAGAGTAATCGTCGATAATTACTAAGCAGTACTTATTCCCGCTTAGTGACTTGACTCCGTGTGAATCAAATAGGTCAAGGTGCAGGAGCTCAAGTGTGGTTTGGGTTAAGTCTGATTGAGTTGGTTTGTGAGTAGACTTAGTTTGTTTACCTTGTTTACATGAGTTACAAATTGTGTTCTTAAAATTCTTGATTTTAGGAACACCTTTAATTAAACCAAGTTGGGTAATTTTTGAGATTAGTTTGACATGTGTGTGACCTAATCTCCTATGCCAAAGGTTAGATTCTTCTAATTGCGTCAGAAAGCATTTTGGTACTAAGGGTAGATTAATAGTGTAAATATTATTTTTTCTAGTACCCTTAAGTATTATTTCTGAGTCTTGGAGGTTTCTAATAAGACAGTCAGAGTTAGTGAAGATAACTGTGTAACCAGTATCACAGAGTTGACTAATACTAAGCAAATTGAACTTAAAATTTTCAACCAAGAGAACTTTCTTAATAATAAAATCATATTTAAGTTCAATGTTACCTGACCCAATGACTTTAAGTGTAGCATTGTTGCCAAATGCTACTGAGCCTAGGTTCTTGAACTTGATTTTAGTGAATTTCAATTTGTCTCCAGTCATGTGTCTAGAGCATCCACTATTCAACATACACTAGTCCAAATCTTTATGTTCCTATACATAAAGTATTTGTTGATTTGGATCCATTAGAGTTAGGGATAGCTTGAATTGAATTTCATAGCCTAGTCTGTCTCACCCAATCTTGTGTTATCAAACATGTTAACCTTATGGGTTTTGTGAGACAGGTTTTCAAAATAAAATTTTAATTTTGAAAAATGGTTAATTTTGAATGAGTTGAATTAATTTAGAAAACTATTTAAGGTTATTGATTATGAAAATATGTTGAATCTAAGATTAATTGAAATTTGTGTTAGATTCAAATTTAACAAACAGTAAATTGAATTTGATTTTCAGTAATTGGTTTCCAGGTCTTAGCGAGGCACAAGACCTTCTTTGGCCATAACCTTATTGGAGAAACAACCCTCTCCTTGACAAAGCCTTTTACTGAAAATTCATCTTCAAGTTACTTCTTGAAAAATTTTGGTCTAACTAGTTTAGGTCTTGGATCGGTAGCTTCGGCTAGTTCCACCAGACTAAACAGACCAAGTAGGATATACTTGACCTTATTAGAAGGGCTTCCCTAACGTACTATCATCTCACCTCCACCCAATACTATGTTGTTCAAATTTCCACTCAATCATTTGTCCTTAATCTAACCAATCCTAAATCTAAGCATGATAATTAAAAATTGCAAAAAGAAAATAGACAAGCAAGCAAGCAATTCAGTAAAATTATCTAACTATAAATATGGTTTTTATATTGACTCCCCCTGGACTATAGCCTCGATAAGGGTTAGGCAAGATGTGAATCTTGTCCTTAGAGATCCAATACTAGTTTGGTCCAGCCTGTTTATTTAAACACAGCTTGGGGACCCATGCTTGGACTTGGGTTCTAGGTTGGTTCAATACAGAATATTATGAACGTTGTCTCGACTTGGTTCGATAACCTAGTCTGCATCGATTGAGAACAGACTTCTATTTTCCAAGAATCATGTCAAGACCCTTGGAACCCGAAGTGAACCATTCTAAGGCAACTCTGAGCTCCTTGACTTGAGTTTTCAAGGAGGAATTCTCTTCCTCAAGCTTTTAGACTTGAGTTGAGTTTCCTTCATGACTTGACTCAGTCAAGGTCCTCGAGTTGACTTCCTCTTCAGGAGTTTTACTTCCTGTCAGAGGGACTCAACCCAGATTTTGACTTTTGCCAAGTTTCGAGACAAATAAGAAATTAACTTAGATAACTCATATTCTAAATAACCTCTTACAGTGATTTTCCTGTTCTCCAAGATCGTGAGTCTTCCGGTGTTGACGTCCTTGTCTGGTTCCGATTATGATCCGGAGTCGATGTTTTCTGAGGCGGTTAAGGCAAGTAGATTTGCGTGCAAGACTTCTTCTTCTTCTTCAGAAGATGACTCGCCCTAGGTGGCTTGAAGAGCCTTCTTTCTGCGCACCTTCATGGTTTCCTTTAGGTTGGGGTACACTGACTTGAAGTGCCCCTTTTTGTTGCATTCATAGCAGGTGACGTTGTTTTTGCTCTTTGAGCTTGTTGAAGGTTCTGCTGGATCTTCCTTTCTTCGGCTTGATTTCTTCTTGCTCGTTTGGTACTTGAGTTCTTTGTAGTAATCACGAGCTAGCCGGACCAATTTGGGTCGATCCCCTTCGCTGTCTTCTGATTCTGAGTCCGAGTCGGACTCAAGTGCTGGTTGAGGCTTCTTCTTAGGAACTTTTCCTTGAGTTTTACCTGCAACAAAAGCTATACCTTTCTCAACCAAGATAGTATTAGTCTGTTCGTGCAGTTCTAGCTCAGAAAATAACTCATCCAATTTAATTTCGGATAAATTCCTTAAAACTTTGTAGGCATCCACCATAGACACCCACAGTGAGTTTCTCAGAAATGAATTTAAAGTATACCTTATTAGGTCACGGTTTTTAACCTTGTGACCTACCGTGTGCAGTCCGTTCATCAGCTCCTAGATTCTGGCATGGAGTTGAGCTGCAGTCTCGCCATCGTGCATCTTTATTGTATAGAGTCTGTTGAGCAACAGATCTTTTTTACTGATCCTGGTGTCAGAAGTGCCTTCGTGCAGCTCGATCAGCTTGTTCCAGAGCTCATTCGCGCTATTGAAGGGTCCTACACGGTTCAACTCTTCTTTTGTTAGGCCGCACTGCAAGGTTTGGGTCGTTTTTGCATCGGCCTCGATCTTCTTCTTTAGTGGGCCGTCCCACACGGTATAGTGTTGCACCATGCCTTGTGCACTCTTTGGAATTTCCAGTCCAGAGTGGATAATTATCCACATGTCCACCTGAGTTTTCAGGTGGACTTCCATCCTACTTTTACAGTAGGAGAAATCTTCTCCACTGAAAAGAGGGGGTCTGGCGGTGTTGTATCCTTCTTGCATGGCCATTAAAATTTTTTTGAAAAAGAATTTAAAAAAAAACTCGTTCCAAGACTGAGTCTTGGATTAGTAGTGCTGGAAGAATATTAATAACAAAAGAAAATCTAGTGGTGTTGCACCAACCTCGATTAACGAGAAAGATTCGAGCGAAAAAAATTCTCAAACTGATGGTTGCACCAAGTTTGAGCCACCCGCTCTGATACCACTTGTGGGATCGGATTGAATCGATAGAGGGGGGTGAATATCGATCGTTAAAATTTTTTGACAAAGAGAGTAATTGCGCAGCGGAAATAACAAAAACAATCGCTAACACGCTTTGTTTTTACTTGGCTTAGAGACGCGGCCGGCTCCTAAGCCAAGGCACACGGTCCTTGACCGTTTACGATAGACAATTCTATATTTTCGTAAAAGATTATAAGTTCGGGTACAAATATATAATTAAAAAATGAAATTACAGCACTTAAAAAAAATGAACTTTTATCGACGACCGGAGAAGTTGGAGGTTCGGAGCAGCGGGTCGTCGGCGGCGATTGAATCGTGAGTACGGAGCTTGTCGGAGCGTAGCGCTTGAATGAGTGCGTAGAGAGCAAGTTGTTCCGAAGCCTTGGGGGTAAACCCCTATTTATATCAGTCACTGGGGCACCTGTGTTGAAGGGGTTGCCTGACACGTGGCCTATCCAGCGAGAACTCCAATCCACAGACTTGGCCAGCGCTTATCCCTTCAACTGGGGTGCCTGAGCTGACTGGGGCGCCTGTGTTAACACAGGCGCCTCATTTGACTTGGTCCAGAGGCATGCGTGGCAGTTTGCTTCGAATGCTTGGAATCAACCTTCACTGGGGCACCTGTGTTAGCACAGGCGCCTAGCCCAGTGAGGCGCCTCACTCCATTGATCCGCCTAGCAGCATAAATCTCCTTTCCTTTATTCCTGCAACCAGGGTTAGTTCCAAAACACAAAAAACATATAAATGATATAAAATAAAGCTTGATTTACAGTCTGAGTTGTCTTTGTTTTGACTTTAGGCTTCCCAAATGGAACCCTAGGTCGAACCGACGCCTAATATTCCCTCCTACGGAAAACGCGTCCTCACCTACTCCTCTCGGGAGAATTTACCTTTTTGCCAACCGGCTCCTCCAGTTGGACTTTTGCCCAGCTTCACTCACCAGGTCTTCGTGCCCAATCCGCGACCAGGTCTTAGTGCCCAGCTTTACTCACCAGGTCTTCGGTGCCCAGTCCTTGACCAGGTCTTAATGCCCAGCTTCACTCACCAGGTCTTAGTGTCCAGCTTCACTCACCAGGTCTTAGGGCCCAACCTTACGTCAGGACTTAGTTGCCCAGCCTGCAGCCAGGACTTAGTGCCCAATTCATAGAACTAGGACTTAGTGCCTAGTGTACCTAGGACTTTTCCTGCACACTTAATCAACATTGTTAGATCACAACAACACCTTAACTTCTGAACCCTTTGCCATTATCAAAACAAAGGTTCGACTTTGGTGTTTCAGACACCAACATCAAAACTCTAATACCTCACGGTGTTGCGGATGCCCGGGGTACTTAGGCTTGGTCTGGGTGCTACGGACTCCCAACCAAGAATCAAACCCCTAATACCTCACGGTGCTGCGGATGCCCGGGGTACTTAGGCTTGGTCTAGGTGCTACGGACTCCCAACCAAGAATCAAACCCCTAATACCTTGCAGTGTTGCGGATACCCGGGGTACTTAGACTTGGTCTGGGTACTACTGACGCCCAACCAAGAAATCAAAACCCTCATACTTCACGATGCTGCGGATAGGCCGGGTGCGCCAGATACCCAACCAAGATCTGTACCGCCCTACCCGGGAACTAGAGGTGGCTCGAGGACAGGATGGCTCGAGGACTGGAGGTGAATACGCATAACCTATTCTATAGGTAACAAACATCCTCGATCAAGGTAAAACCAGCAAGTGCTTACACCACATAGATAACAAGTGTTTTCCTTCATCTTTACAGAAAATACATTGATAATGACATCTCAAAAGAAATACAAAGACTAGGGAATACAATCAATGGATCCAGTAGCGGAGATCACTCCTTTTGCCTGAGTTCTTCCCTATCGCTTCAGCATCGCCGTAGGGTCACGTAGCCCGGAACAAAGAGGAAGAGAAGGGGGAGCAGCAGCTACAACTCCTTAGAGGACGCACTACTCCAGGCCCTCCTGATGTCCGATGCCCAAAACACGGGGAAACGGGTGATCAGGCAGAGGAGAGCAACCGGGGAGGGGCAGAAGATGAACCACCAAGAGATGCTCTCAGGTGAAATAAATGATGTCATCTCTTCCATGCTCCCCGACGAAGCATGTAAGTGTTAGGAACGAAAGGAATTTAGATATCTCCACAATGGTATGATATTGTCCACTTTGGGCCTAAGCCCTCATGGTATTGCTCTTAGACTCTCCCAAAAGGTCTCATGTCAATGAAGATATCTTTTTTTCTTATAAGCCTATGATCTTTCCCATGTATTTTTGATGTGGGACTATGTTTGCAATCTTGCAACCCCAACAATCCCCCCCCCTCAAACAAAGGACCACAAACCTCCCTCAAGCAGAAACCCTTTCCGTTTGATGTCCGATCCTCAACCCACAAGGGCTTTCTGCCCCTCGGTCCACCCGACCTATTAGGACTTCAACGCCTAGCCGCAACAAGGATTTCTCTGTCTGGTCCTCTTGATCAAGACACGGGAGCTCACACATTATTTATTCAAGGCTTAACCCACATAGTTAGATCTGGATCATGGCTCTAGCTCGTGCTTCTTCCGGCGGTTAGTCCGATGAAGAGTGACCTGGCTCTGATACCAATTGTTAGGACCAAAAGTAATTTAGTAGGGGTGCCAAAAATTAACACGACCCGATGACCCAACCCTAATCGACCCAAAAAAATCAGGTTCGGGTTGAAAATTTTCGAGTTCGGGTTCGGGTTGGAGGGTTTCGGGTCGGGTTGACCCGAATTTAATGTTTAGTGGAATTTTTGAGGTTAAATCAAATTTTATTTTGAAAATTAAGATATGTTTATATATGTTAATATCAATATTAGTATGATCATGATAGAGTATTGAGATAAAAGCGAAGAATTATAGGGAAAATAGCGAAAAAAGATGTTTTGAATTGGTTTTTTCCGGTTATTCGGGTTGGGCTCGGGTTGGTCGGGTTCGGGTCAGGTTTGGGCATTTTGGGTTGAAATCGGGTTCGAGTTGGGAGTTTAAAAAAAAATTTCAACTCGACCCAAACCCAACCTGACCCACCCAAATTGACACCCCTAGAATTTAGATATCTCTACAATGGTATGATATTGTCCACTATGGGCCTAAGCCCTAATGGTTTTGCTCTTGGACTCTCCCAAAAGGGCTCATACTAATGGAGATATCTTTTTTCCTTATAAGCCTATGATCTTTCTCATGTGTTTTCGATGTGGGATTATGTTTGCAACCTTGCAACCACAATAGTAAGGTCTTTTCCAGATTCCCCGGTGAAACATGTGGTTCCATCTCCGCCGGTCTCTCCCGGATAAGATACAACCTCATCTCTGTTATGCTCCCCAGTGATGCCAAAACCCCCTGGTAGAAGGGGGGACGATAGAGGATGTACCAAAAGGTGGTACACTTCATAGAGGAATCTGGGAGCGCCAGACTTAGCCTGGACAGATGGGACTTCGCATCCCTTGGGGAGGCGAACCTCTTCCCTCACCGAGTTCCTCTCCAGGCTGCAACCTCGTTTCCCTTTCTGATCCATGGCGATGAGAAGGAAAGATGGGTGGGAATGAATGTGTTGGCCTTCCACCTTTATAGAGGAGGCTGCCCCTCCGCATTTAATGTAGGAACGACGCAGAAGCAGTAATAGACATCACTCCTGAAGCGTCGCGTCACGTCCATTTGTATGCCTCTGCGGCGCCTGGGAATTCGCAACCCCTTGTGGGTCAATTCAATGGATTTCTTGGGGCCCGGAGAAAACGGTTTGGAGGCCGCAAGCACTCCCTAGAGAAAGGAGTTGATAGAGGTCCCACAGAAGAATAGTCGCGGGCTTGGTAGTTGGGCTTGCAGGGCTAGCTAGGGGAGATATGTACCCAGGATCAAACCTGAAAAACCTCTTAAGACGCCTGACGTCACTGGAGGTGCTGGGTCCCTAGGACCAACCCAAGGGGATGCAGGGGACGAGCAATGTCCCCCTGACTCCCTTACCCCAGGGGCAGAGAGGGAATGCTTATCCTTTAAAAAAAAAGTTGATCTGCTGTCTTGCCCCTGTAGTCAAGGACAAATACCGACCCATCTACTCTCTGAGCCCTCGAGACAAAGACGAATGATACAGGGAGCCAAACACAAAAACATGCACAGGACAGTAAGGCAAAGAGATATGGTCATTATAATCAAAACAGGTACATCGGGGCCAAGCACCCGGGTAACAAATAATCCTACAATTCTTTATCCTTGGGAGGGAGCTCCTCCCAAACTCGGCCGATGCTCAGGAAGCCCAGGTCAGCGTCCGGAGGCAAAAGTTGGGCCTTCTTCAGCTGGCCGATGGCCCCGTGAAAGCCTTGCTTCAAGCGTTTCATCACTTGGCCGACAATGATGTCGCCAAACTCATCCGACTCCAGGTACTTAGCCTTGAAGTCTGCCTCGGCCTCTTTCATGCGGGAAGCCTCGGCAACCCGAAGGTTGCGCACGTTGGCCTCAACAGCCTCCTTGGCACGCTTTAGCTGCTCCATCTCTGTAGTCATTTTGTCTTGGTCTGTCAGAGCTTCTTTGAGCTTGTCCAAGATGGCCCACACTTCCGATCGTGCCTAGACCAAATCTTCCTTGAAGTTAGATAGGCGATCAACCGCCATCATAAGGTCGGACTCCTTCTGGGGAGCTGGCGCGCTTGGACTTTGACACGTTCAGCTGACCTCCCGGCTAAGGCACCCAGAAGGCGGATATCGCCCGACAACTTCTTCTCCTTCGCTTGAAGCTGGTCCCATGCCCGAGTCACCTGGAGCAGGTCGTTGGTGACGGCCACAGCCTTCTCGGACGCCAAGCATTCCCGGTGCCTGGAACTCTGGAGAGAGGACTCCATGGCCAGCAAGGCGTCTAGCTGATACTCCACCTTCGCACGGAGAGCTCTGCTGATCCCCGCTTGCATAAGTCCCGCTCTGTGCTCATGGTCAGCTGCGCCTTCTGCTCTCAGCGCCTAACGGGTCAAAGCCTCAATCTTTGGCCAGGCGCACAAGCCACGGTCGGCAGTCAGGCAGTCTTCAACCGCCTATCATTACACCAAGGAATTATAAAGCATACCAGGAAACAACCCTTGTACCTAGAACACGCACCTTCAAAAGGGACTCACGGAGGGTAGTGAGAGGCCCTGCAGAGACTTGCACGGTTCCCCCTCCTGGAGATTTCGAGGTGTTGACCTGGATCTCTGAAGGTAACGAGCCCCTATGCGGGGGAAGTGGTTGGACAGTTGGAGCTTCAGGTGGCAGGGTAGAAGGGTCAGAGACACCCTCCTCAGAGCTGAAAGTGTTAGTGAGAGCCCTAGAGCCAATCATATGATGATTACTTTTTGGACTCATTGTATCATATTCTTGTATATATATTTCTTATATATAAAGGCATTTCTTATGGTTATTGTACTTATGTGTATTGGTGCCAAATAACTTAGTATAATAACGTCCTTGAGTAGAAGGTTCTTATCTATATCAATTGATTAGTTGAATCGATAGTGAGATGATATAGAGAACACTACTCTTAATTATTCCTAGTCAAGTATTAACATTCAAGGACAATGTTAATGCATAGAGACTAGCATGTAGGTCAACATGATGACTTGATCTCACAAGTCATGGATATGAGATATCAAGTTGACACATGGGTATACATTAGAGAATGTATACTGAATGGCCCGCCATGAGAAAGTATCATGGATCGTTATATGAGTGTCATATACTTTCTCATGTGACTATTAGTATGACTATAGTCCTAGACCTGAAGTTACCATAGTTCCCTACATAAGGAGTTACGTACTTTGGCTTCGTCAAACGTCACCCGTAACTGGGTGGACTATAAAGGCGATTACTGGGTTTGTAACAAATTATGTGGAGGTATGTGAGTAACGTAGATGGGATCTATCCCTCCTATATGACGGGAGTGATATCTTCGTTCTTGATAGAGTAAGACCACTAAGTGCATGACCATGCCCAAATAAGACAATATTAGATATTGAGCTTATTTGATTATAGTGAGTCTACTTAGAGATCAAGACATATAGATTGATTTGAGGATGACACGGTCTATGCCTCATGAAAGATCAATCTAGATATCGAGGATAGAAGGACGTTGTCACATATTGTGATGGTCACAATTATTAGTCACAATGGTGATGTTGGATCTCGATATTCTTGTAACTTGGGTAGCAATGATGTGTTGCTAGATACCTCTCATTGCTTAAGTCCTTAAATAGGTTTAAGGGCATTGCCAACGTTACAAGAACCTATAGGGTCACACACATAGAGCAATAGATGGAGAATAAGTCCATATGATGGACCGAGAGTAATGAAGTCAAAGTTTGACTTTGGCTAAATATGGAAAGTCCATAAAAGGCAAGTTTGACTTGACTCAAATTAGACAACTTGAGTTGGACTCGAGTTTGATCCAAGTGTTGGATGAATCTAATCATGGGAGAATAATGAAGTCAAAGTTTGACTTTGGCTAAATATGGAAAGTCCATAAAAGGCAAGTTTGACTTGACTCAAATTAGACAACTTGAGTTGGACTCGAGTTTGATCCAAGTGTTGGATGAATCTAATCATGGGAGAATAATGAAGTCAAAGTTTGACTTTGGCTAAATATGGAAAGTCCATAAGAGGCAAGTTTGACTTTACTCAAGACACATCACCTTGACTTGACCAAGTGATGACTTGGCATCATCATCAAGGCTAAGTAACCTCCCCATTTGAATTTTGAATTCAAATAGGGGGTTACCCAAGGTGGTGGCCGGCCACTTAATGGCCAATAATGGCCATTAAGTGGCCGGCCACTTAAACACACAAAAAGGAGTTTTTTGTGTGTGTGTGATTTCATTCTTCTCCTCACTTAGTTTTGTTTTGTTTTTGCTCTCCCTCTCCTCTCATCTTGCTGAGACCCCAAGTAGTGCTAGCACACTTTTGGGCTCTCCTCTCCACTCTCTTGCTTGTGTGGATACTTCTAGAGGGTTGCTACTTTGCATCCTTGAGATCCGACACCAACCGAGGAGCGAGCGAGAATTGCGGGGCACGCATCGAAGGTAGTTTTCTCTTCTCTAATAGATCTAGGTTGTAGATCGGTTTTGAAGCATGTAAACGAGCACTCGTAAAATTTTGAAATGGTTTTCTTCGCTCGGATCCTTTCTATTGGGGCTTTCGGGGTTTCCGCGACGCGAAAAAGCGGTTTTCGCGGCCCGAAAAACCCTACAGAAAGTCCCCTCGGAAGAAGGGCCCTCGGCAGGATTCTCCTTCAGCTGCACCGGGGGGAAAGATTGCATGGAAGCCTCCAATGCCGCATCTAACCTTTTTTGAAGGCGGTCAAGTTGCATTCGGTATTGAGTGGGCAATACTTTCTTACCCTTAGGGGCCTCGGCAGGGTCAACTGAAGAAGAGCCGAAGGCCTGGACACCTGCCTCCGGAGTAGCAGTCGACGGAAAAGGTGGAGATAGGGGAATGGATTCCCCACCATCGAAAGGTGAAACTGTTGGGTGGGATGCATGTCGACAAGGATACGAGTTCGTTAAATTCAAATTTTTACGTGCAGCGGAAGAATTTGCATAAAATAATTTCCAAAATTATTTTAACTTCGTATCTAGCATGCAACCTTATGGTGTATTGACATAATCATAAAATAAAAGTTTGCAAAAAAGTAAACTAATTTACTTTTGTACCTTGCGTAACTCGAAGAATAGGGGACGAGATCCAACCGTAAGCGTCCCTTGGAACTTCGCCTCTATTCGCGTCCACGCCGGTTCTCTTCGGGATGACTTCGCAAAGTCACGAGTTTTGTGCCGACGAGAACTACTA
>JAGFNQ010002606.1:280329-296829 GCA_024364735.1 Boesenbergia rotunda | reverse complement strand
TTTTTTTAACTTGGAAAAAAATGGATATTTCAAGTGGGAATGGGGATGGGGATGGAGATTTACTCCCCGTGGGTTCGGGGACGGGGATTCCCCAATTAAGTAGAGGCGAGGATGGGGACGGGTTCGGAGATGGAGATTTACTTCGGGGACGGATATGAGGACGACAAACCCGTCCCCGACCCGCCCCATTGCCATCCCTACAACCTTGCATAGTGACACTTATGTGAGTAGTAGCACCAGTATCTATCCACCAAGTGTCAGTGGGTACAATAGCTAAATTGACTTCTGAACTAACAAAGTTGAGAAGTTTGTCTCCAGAATCTGCAGTTTGCTTTCCTTTTCCTTTGTTATTGATCCTCTTTCGCTTCTTGCTCGTACTTTGAGAATCAAATGCTAAGTGAGCACTTTCAGATATCTCTATAATGTACTCTCTTATGTTTCTTTTACCACTGTACCGCATGGTTACCAACTTCGTAAGAAGTGTAGTAATCTCGACCTTTTCATTTGAGGTGAATCGGTCTGCCAGTTGGTTAAGGAAACTCCTAGCATCTTCACTCTCTGTTATTGAGCCCTTTATTTGTGCCGGTATGGAAAGGTTCGTGATGCTTAGACTCATGCGATTTGATTTCTCCCACAGCTGAAATTCAACCCTTTACTCTATAGTGCTAGCACTGGTCAAAGGTGCAGAACGATCATTCCTTAATGCATAGTCCAAGTCCATGTAGCCTAAGACTACTATCACGTATTCTTTCCATTCAGCAAAATTCGAACCAGATAGTGTTGGGATGTTATTAATGTTGGCAGTTACAAATTGCACTGAAATTTAAAAAAAAAATTATTTAAGCTCACGATTTAACTAAAGCCAAGAAGATATATATATATATATATATATATATATATATATATATATTATATATATATATATATATATATAATTATGTAAATAAATAAAATTTTAAATGCATATAAATGGGCTCCTTATGAGATACCAAATACAACATTGCATTTTAATGTGTAGATTAAAATATAATTTGTTAGCAGTACTCTCTGATATAACTCAACCTTTAATTGGCCACACAATGTGTCTTCCTTTGGGCCGACCCATTGTGTGCATAATATGAAACTTTATATGAGTTATATTTTGGTCCATAGTTTACAACGACTTTAATCTGCCACGCAATATGTCTTTCTTTGGGCCGACATATTTTGTGCATGATCAGAACAAAATAAATTATGTTCAATAATTGTAAACTTTCTTGAACATATATCTGGCATAAAAACAACCTTCCTTTGGGTCGATTGCTCTTAGCATAGATATACGTCTACCAACACAAAATACACTAAACCGACCTAAGGTGCCTTCCTTTGGGCCGACACAATAGTTCAATTTAGTAGCACGTTGTGTAGATAGACCCAAGAAAATTCTAGATATTTTATCGAACAGATAATTTCTTTATTAGTGTTGACACCTCAAAATTAAGCTCATTAATCGATTGACACTATATGGTAATCAAATGGTATGATCCAATTGATTATCCCAATCGATCTAAAAGCTTAATATATACGACTATATCAAATATAGAACCCTTCTTTAAAAATTAGAGTTTCTTTATGGTTTTATAATTAAATAATATTATTTAATTCTGGATCACTATGCATTAAAAGAGAATATTTAATGTATTAGTTTATATATATATATATATATATATATATATATATATATATATATATATATATATATATATATATATATATATATATATATACTGTTCACGTGATATATATATATATGTATATATATATATTTTAATTTTTTTTTCGTGACAATTTTATCGAAAAAAAATTTAATTAATATCATTTCTAATTCATCTTATCGCAAATTTAAGATGATAATTCATTAAATCAAATTTATTCTATTCACAATTTTAGACTTGATAATCAATTGATTGACCAAGTCAATCGATTAAACCATCACATTTTAACCTAAAATTAGATTAAATATGATAGTTCTTCCGTCGTTTTCATATGTTTCACATAAAATATGAAAAACATAGAAAACAAGTCTATCCTAGAATTTTCTTTTACATGATTTTCGACGAAAAAATTATATTATACTAGGAAAACTTAATCTAGCATACATACAATAAATCGACGAAAAAATTTTAAACTTTATTACCATAAAAACGATGAAACAAAGTCAAGGCTCTGATACCAATTGATAGAACATTATGTTTTCTCCTAACCGCATGAATTCTAGAAAACCAAATAAGAACTCGAAGAGAAAACATAATGTATGTAAAAACATGGATCTATTGTTTCATCGAATCATGGTATAACAAAATATAAGATATAAACCGAATGACAAGGAACCTGATTGAAGAGCCATCGTCCTTGTCATAGCGTCGTCGGCTTGATCCCTATGGAAGAAGATGCAGCGGAAGGAAGAAGGAGGATCTTCCAACAGGCATAGGTTTGACGGCGCCGTAAAGTTTCTTGTCAATGGGGAACAAAAAACTAGGTCATAAAATCACCTAAACCCTTGGGGACCTCTCCTTTATATAGCAATCCAATCTGTTATCAACCCATAGATAATAACAGATTGGTCTAAAGGGTTCTATACATTGAACCCGCATCCAATAATCCGAAACCCAATAAACATAAGTTAGATCACTTTAAGGGTTCAGATTGTATTTACTTGTGCAACTTACAAATAAGTCCACCTAATAGAGATAATAATAATAATATCCAACATTAATATCTAACTTAATGTTTTTCTTTTTCAATTTTACGTACTTGGTTCGTAACTTGCATATGGAGATCAAGCTAGATAGCATTTGAATGGCACTACAAAAGTTGATCAGGAGGGAGGTTACGTACCATGCTTATCGTGTCGGAATATTCGTTGTCTGACTCTCCCTCTTTTTCGATGCTTTCGATGCTCATTGAGGACTAGATTTTGGTGTCTCCTCCTTGATAGCTGACCATTGCGCAAAATCGACATATTCTTCAAGTTCAGATTCTGAGGAAGATGATTCGTTCCAAGTCGCCTTTAGGTTCTTGTGCTCGCTTCGACTTGGTTTCCTTCCCTTGTATTTATTTCTCAATTTAGGATTGATGTGTCCATCTTCTTGATAGTTGTAGCACCGAACCTTGCTTTTTCTTTGAAGCGGATTTTTTGCCTATGACTTATTAAAAATGTTAGTTATAAGAAACTTTGAAAATTTCCTTACTATGTATGAATTTTTATCCTCGTCGAGCGATGTGTCTGAATCTGATTCGCAGCGAGGATAGGCGTGTCCCTGGTCATACGATCTCTGATACTCCCTCTAAGTGTGCAGGAACTTAAGAGCACAAGAAGTCAAGCGGAAGACACAGCAGACGAGAAGGATAGTATGGGAAGGCAGCTGACAGACTCGGTGCATTTAAGGGACGCAGAGTCTGCGAAAGAGTATACCGATGGATAAGAAGGGTGTGCTCAATGTCCAAAGGACAAGAAGTCAGGGAGAAAGACCACTCAAGGAAATGGTCGGAAGTTGGGTTCGGATGAGCTCAACTTTAGATGATCAAAAATCATCCAGGAACTCTAGAAGACTGTCCAACCGAAGGTTGACCAGAACTAAACAAACTAGCTCCCGATTCAACTCGGGCGCCCAGCTAAACTGTACTCACCTGAGTAGACTCGGGCGCCCAGCCATACAGACGCCCATGTTGCACTCAGTCGCCCAAGAAGCCAGCTAGCCATTTTATGACCGTTGCGACGTGGATAACCGCTGACCCGAATCAAGCGCCCATGTTGCACTCAGTCACCCGAGAGACCAGCTAGCCATTTTATGGCCATTACGACGTGGATAAGCGCTGACTTGAATCAAGCGCCCATGTTGCACTCAGGCCCCCGAGATGTGTCATGTCAACACATCAATAAGTTTTCCAAATTTTATAAATAGAGTCTCTTAGCTCAGAGTTTTTCATCAATTTAATTGTAATTTTTTCTATAAGTCTGCGCTTAAGTGTTATATGCTTTCAATAAGTGTAAGAGGGACGAGATAGCTATGAAGTAATCAATTCAAGTGATCGAAGAACTGCTGTCTTTTCTTGTAAGTATGTGCTTAAGTGTTATTATATCTAATGCACATCATGGGGTCACTCACTAGGACTTTACCTTGCCTTGCTTCACTCACCAGGACTTTTACCCAGCTTCACTCACTAGGATTTCGTGCCCAACCCATGGTCAGGTCTTCGTGTCCAGCTTCACTCACCAAGACTTCATCCACCTAGCTTCACTTACTAGGACCCAACTTCACTCACCAAGATTTCATGCTCGATTCTCCACCAGGACTTCGGTGCCCAATTCCTCAAACCAGGACTTCGTGCTCAATTCCTCGAACCAGAACATCGGTATCCAACCCTTGGTCAAGTCTTCGTGCCCAATTCCCTGAACCAAGACTTCGTGCCAACTTCACTCACCAAGTCTTCAGTGCCTTGACAAGAACTTCTTTGCTAGTCATCTGATCCTGACTAGACTTCTCTCTACCAAATATCAAGCCTTATTTGGCTTAGTCCTTATTCTAACAGACCAAATAGGTTTAGCCACTCTGCTAAACATCAGGTCTTGTATCGCTTAACCCTTGGCCAAACTGACCAACCCTGGGTGCTAATCACACTACCAAATATCAAGTCTTGTTTGGCTAACCCTTTGGTCAAACTGATCTAACCTGAGTTTACCCTACCAAACATTAAGTCCTGTTTGACTTAACCCTTGGTCAAATTGACCAGACTTTGGTATATTGTCAAACATCTAAACACTAGAGGTTGACTGTTCATGTCTGATACTTTTTGCACCAACAGCTTAGATAGCAGGAGGCCTATCTCTGGTTATGTACATTACTTCATTTTGGTGGGAGTTATATCATGGAAAAATGACAAACATACACCAATAGCCACTTCAACTATGGAGACAGTTTATAACCTGCTATGAAGCTTCCTACCACGGGATATAGATGTGGAACCTTATCACAAGGTTACATATCTTTGAGGGTATTAACAGTTTATTGAACATTAATTGTGATAATAAACTTGTAGAATTGTATTCCAAGAACATCGACGATTCGTCAAAGTATAAAGTTTCTAACGATTAAAGAAAGAGTTCAGAGTGGCTAAATTATGATAGAGCATATAAGGGCAAATTCCACTTTAGCGGATCCACTCACCAATGATTTGTCACCCAAGATGTTTGATCAATATATATTGAATATGTCACGCCCCCAGAGACACATGCTTTCTCGAAAATCGAGCAGCATCTCCCCTGTACGGCGAACAATATGGGGCAATAATACATACTATCTCACATATTTAGCTTAGCCACATGCGGCTAGCATCACAACAATATATAAAAGACACACAACCACGCAGTTTAAAATAATTTAATGGGTGACTCAGCCACCTTAGGCATAAAAGAAACCACAACTTAATAAGAAATTTCACAACGAATAAACCCGACCAATAAGACATGACTATAATTTTTATTTTATCAAGACCATACCAGAAATAATATAAAATGCGGAAACAAGGAAACTACGGAGAAGTAACTCTGAAACAACTACAAACCAAAATCACCCGGTGAAACTGAAGGACTGAGGGACTAGCAACTGGATCATCTCCTGGCTCCAAGCAATACCACTACCTGCTATCTGAAATAACAAAAAGGGAAGCAGGGGTGGTGAGTCCGGGCGGACTCTGCGGGTATATGAGTAGACAATAAGCATGGCATAAATAAGATAACGAAGTAGTGAATCAAAAGGTACAGTCCATAAGAAATATCAGATTTACCTAATCATGCATAACATATAGTAAAACGACATAGCATAAAATCTGGGTAAGCACTAGGCCTGTATAAACAACTCAACAATAATAATATCAAGATAGACATGCATGTCATACATATGCAACAATCATAGCTCATATAAGTGCATTAAACACAAACAAACGCATAAAAGAAATATGTATGCACATGATGCAATGACATGTGTCACCCCTGACGCCAGTCAAGCCGTCAACACATCCCATCTGTGTGACCGAGTGGGTAGGGCTGTGACAACTATACCACTCTAAACAACAAATACATAAATACCACGGAAGGCGTGGTTGAGTGGACAGGATGTTGGGGAGCACACACTCCAGACCCCGGTACATTGGGGGAGCTATCAACAGCTACAATATATATCCCTCGAAAAACAACAACGGTGAGGGTGAGCTACCAACAGCTCATCCCTCTAAAATAACGGTGAGGGTGTCACTATCTGGCATGATAGGACAAACACTCGCACTCTAACCACTACCATGACAACATGTGGTTGAGTGAATCGAGCAACAAAATGACTAACGATGGCTTAAGCAAATGTAAGCCAACAGTCGTTAGTATGCAACGTGCAAGTATGATGCATGATATACGATGCACGAACAACCGGAGAAACAACGATGCAATAAAATCCAACGAGTAAAACATGCATCGATACAACCAACCGAAAATCGAAAACCAACGGTTATGCGCCTATACTACTAGGTAGGATATTTCTAATGTCAAATAAACCTATATGTGTTTAATGGACTTTTAAGTACTCGCGTACAAGCAGTACTTTACAGAACAAGAAAACCAACAGGGACTGTACGGATACGAATTTGGAATACTCGAAGATCAACGAAGAATAAGTCTCAACGGCGATGTTTTAATAACGACAAAGAACAAGGTCAAGCAACCTATAAGACATAAATTAGCCATGCTTTAATGTAAAAGAACTACTCGAGTGCAAAGGAGAAATACCCGCCTTATAATTGTAGAAGTCCGTAAACGAAGACCTTTCACGATCAACCGAACGAGTCCAAATTTAAGGTCCTGTATCAAGGACACAAATTTAGCTAATTATAAAATAAATAAATTAGCTAAATTAAGATACTAACATTATTAAGATAGATCCTACTTAGAACATCCATTGAAATAAATCCAAACAACTATAATTTCTTTCTTAACCCAAGGAAAAGAGTAAATATCCAACTCTCTTCGATTTACCAAGGTTAGGTTCAATTTGTTTTTAGTCTACGCCCAAACTTAACTCAACATACAAACTTGCCCTTAATCAAAGCAAGTCCCTTATTCCTTTTTATGTTGTGCACGACAACATCTCTTCTCTAACAGATGTTTCCTAATGAATTCCTTCATAACTTAATGGCAACAAGGACACAACCTGAACAGATTAGTCCTACAAGAATCACAGTAACACCATTAAATCAATTTCCCCAAAACATAACTTCCAATACCGTTTACTAATCTTCTATAGCAGGAAATGAACTTGAAACATAAGATATTGGAGAACTTAAAGCTGCCGAATGTATTACACAGAATATTAAAACTTCCTCAACCGATTCAACACTCCTTTCATTACTTAATCCCTTAATCCCTTGTGACTTAATCTAACTCAATTAACCTATATACATGCTTCGATTCAACCAAGAGAGACCCTTTAAAATCAAATCCTTACCTTGCTGCCGGTGAGGAAATCCAGAGAAATATACTTGGTCAGCAGAACCCGGCGATCAGTGGAGGCAAGGGTGCTTCGGCTTGGGCTCCACGCGACGAGGAAACCAAAGGCAGAAATTTAGGGATCAACGGCGTCGACTCTACATTGCGTCGAGAGTCTTCAGCGCTTTGCTCGTGCTCGACGCCGGAGTAGAGAAGGCAGGGCGGCGGTGGCAGTCGCGAGGGAGAGGAAACCGCTCGCGCGGTGGTTCGGCTAGGGTAGCGACGTTGAGGCAGAGAAGGGAATCGGGGGGGGGGGGGGGGGGGGGGGGGGGGAAGAAACTGCCACGGGGAGATTATACTTTAGGGCTTTATAATAATTTTTGCCCTTTTACAAGTAAGCCCTTAAATTTTCATTATTTACAACTAGGCCCTTTATTAAAAAAACAATATTTTTATTTTCAACCCTTTAAAAATTTGATATTTAACAGAATATGAGAGTTATTCTTTTGATGAAGTACTCATTTAGTAGGAATATGTTTTTGGCATAGGATTTTATATTAATGAACACATACATTTTTGGCTCATTGTACATACTAAAATTTTATGTGTACGAGGTTTTGACTTACTAACATAAAAAACATAATTTATTATTGTGGTTTTACATACAATTTCTTAAATGAGATTTGAGACTCAATTTTGAGTCATAAAGTTGAATCACTATTTACCACTGCAGTTTAGCATAAAAGATAAATATGATTTGGATCTAGTTTGAGTTATAAGGGAAAAAATGATTAATCAGGTTGGGTAAAATAGGGAAGCGCTCATGGCAGGTGATCTAGAAGTCCAACATCCCATGGCTATGCGTCCCATTTGGAGGAAAAATTCTTACAAAATTAGCCTTAGCTAGGGATTGAACCGCAGGTGCTTAGAAGATAACTAGTCGCTCTTCCGCTATACCATAGTCCCAGGGGCTATTGAGTCATAAGGATGATGTATTGAGAATGGACACTTATAGATCTCATTTCATGTTATTCTTGTAGTACTCATTCACATTTGATCTATGTCGTTAATGATATTAATACTGTGATTACTTGGATCCTATTATTGTCATAATAACTTTAACTTTTTAGGCTTGTATTAATTAAATTAATAGACCAGATTATTTAAAGTGGTATTCAACCCATAATGTTTTGGTATATTAGCTCAACTAAAGCGTTTTGTGATGCATACTGTATCAAATATAACACAAGTAGGAGATTGTAAGATTTAATCTCTATTTGGTGGGTGAACGTACACTTGATTAACAATAACACATAACAATTATACCATTAAGTATCTAAACCTCAATTAAGTGATCTAATGCTTATTAATGAAGGGGAGATATTGGGTGTGAATTGATATTGGATGTGAATTCAATGTGTAGATCCATTAACCCGTTCCGTTAACAATAATAGGATGTTAATGGTTTATGAGTTTTATATGGATGATCCTTATAGGATGTGTGCCAAGGTATATATAAGGGAATAAACACATTGATTTGGGCTTCTTGAATCTTAGATTTAATTGAGCTTTTTTACATTCCTCCGCTCTTCTTCATTGAGAAGGATTATGGATTGCCGCCGTCCATTCCTGTAAAGATCAATCCGTACTTAAATATTTCCTCAAAGATAGATGATAACTAGATCTTGCAATTGATGCATCATATAGATGGTTTTCGATGTATCACTATTACTTTCAAATTCATGAATTAGTTCAAAGTTGCAACATATTGGCAATTGAGGCTAGGCAATGATCATGGTTTGATCAAAATTTTGTCACAATGCCAAGCACAGCAATATGAATTTGAACATGATCAAGGATAACACATTTTTTGCTAACAAAATAGATTTGACTAAATACTAATTGTTGTAGTTCCATGTCTACGTATCTCCTATTTTGCAGGATAATGCTCTTTTGGATATGAGGAGAGAATTTTAAGAAAGACCATCGACAACATTAGTTGAGAGGATGTATATATGAACATCAAAATTTTAAAGTTAAGATCAAATAGGATCACATATTAGGCATGAGACATAAGACGAGAAGTTTTAATAAATTTAGGATGACCGGATGATAGACAGAGAGAAGTTTTAGGAAGCTAAGGTTGACCGGATGCTAATCTAAAAGAAGTTATGATAAGTTGAAGTTAATCAAATATTAGGTAAAACGAGAATTCAACCTTAGTTAGGCTGAAGTAATAATATCAATCCATTACTAAGGAATAACAATTGATTGATGAATTGTAAATTTTGAGTTCAAGGGTTTACAATTCATGATTACTTCATTAGTTATAGCAGTTGATTGCTTCATTAGTCATGTGGTGAACTAAATTGATATTACTATTAGAGCGAATAGAGAGGTGATGGTCATCAGTCGACTAATGCTATTAGTCAATTAATAATAATGTAGCAGTAAATAGAATGTTTGGTAGTCAATCTGAGAACTCGACTGATTGAATAGTAGTTAGACTGATTGAGTAGTAGTTAATTGATGGTAAAAAACAATCGATTTATGTGATCAAATCCAAGCTGAAAAGAGCCATTCTTCGAATGAAAGGATCGAATTCAATGGAGCTAGCAACCAACTAGTCCCCATAGCAATACTATCAATTAAAGTTTCATGGAAGATTAAATGAATCAATTCTTGGAGATTTTGAATGAGAAGTATTGCTACATTCCATACCTTCAGAGCATTCCAAAGCAACCAAAAGTAATAAGAGAGCGAACAAAGCGAGATTCTTCTAAAATTGTTGATTTTCATTGAATTGATAGTTATATCTTTGTATGATCTTATCCTATTCATTTGTGCCCCTGTTAATAATACTAAAATCTCTCTTACGAATAATATTTTATCCCAACACTCAATTTGGTCGTGAGCTGAACAGATTGGATGACTTAGTCCACCTATCACACCCAATTTGCTTCTATCACCTAGTTGGTCTAAGCAAAATGATTTGGCATGGTATCGGTCATCCATCCATTAGTTTCTTTCGACAAAAACTTTGTATTGTCAGTTGATTCTACTTTCTTATACTCCTCCCTTGATCCCACCCTCATAATTATGATATAATGAAAGGATAATTAATTATCATTTCAGATATTTGTGATTTAATCTCCAACTACAATATATATTATAGATTTTTTTTCAAATAGGACATGAACCCTAGAACGTTGGGCTTCTGGACCGCCCGCCGCGAGCACTTCCCGATTTATCTTGACTGTTGGTGCGAAACTTCCGTAGAGTCAGGTCAATCGTCCGAGGTTCGACATTATCCAATCTCATTAATTGTTTTTTTCCTTGATCCCCTCCATCTTACTTTGACAATCTCATCTTTTGTGATCTTTTATCTCATCACCTCTTTACCCCCGAGGCTATGGTGTAGCGGAAAGATTAGTTGTCATCTCAGGCATTCGCGGTTCGATCCCTAGTTATGACGTATTTTATAAAAAAAAATTCTCCAAATGGAGTGAGAACCCTAAGACGCTGAACTTCTGGACCATCCACTGCGAGCGCTTCCCGATTTACTTGACGGCCAATGGAAAACTTTTGTAGAGCTGGACACCTGAAATTCGACATTATCCAACCTCATTAATCATTATCTCATCACCTCTTTGGCATTGTGCCAATATAGTACTCAATTAAAATATGGCAAATTTATTATAATAAGATAGGAATCAAATTTAGACGAACGCGTGTCTTCGACTCTGTAATTTATCTTCCAGAGCATTTGAGTGAGCATAATCACCTTTTGTTATAATAAAAAAATAATTAATAAGGTTGGGTAATATCGAACCTCGGGCGACCGGCTCGATCCTACGAAAGTTTCCCATCGACCGTCAGGGTAAATCGGGAAGTACACACGGCGAGCGATCCAAAGTCTAGTGTCCTAGGATTTGTGCCCCATTTAGAAGAAAAATTTATACAAAAGACGTTGTAGCTAGCGATCGAACTATGAATGTCTAGGATGACAATTAGTCGCCCTTCCGCTGCATTATATTCCCAGGAGAACCTTTTGCTATAATAGATGGATAAGGATTGCACCTCCAAAGCTACGATATAGCGGAAGGGTATCAAATTATCACCCAAACATTTTCAGTTCGATTTCCAGCTATTATATATTTTATAATTTTTTTTCAAATGAGACTCATAATCATGTGATATTGAGCTTTTAAATTATTCGTGAGTGTTTTCCTATTTATCATGACGTTTTCCTTTGAAATGGGATGTTTAACTATGGAATGCTTCTCTATTTACTGATATATATTTTTTTTTAATAAAACTGTGTCTATAGTCTCTGGTTCTATGGAATAGAGAGATTGAGGAGAGAAAAGGGAACAATGGAATAGAGCTGTTTAAGAAATCTATAAATTTACTTAAAGCGGATTGACTGTGTCATAATCAGCTTCCTATCAACATCTGATATTTTCGTTTTGTTGGACCATTCAAGATTGAACACTTAAAACATCTTGTATATCTTGTGTATACAAATGCAACATACAGTATGGTTCGGATTTTATCAAAAGCTTTTCAATTTTCCTAAATCATGAAGATCGACGGGAATAGGATTGAATTTGAGTAAAAACACGCTATAACTGAGTCCTAATGTATTACTGTTGGAATAAGTCAGTGAATTACAGAGAAAACACGCTACGTCAATTGAGGCTGGACATACAACTGTTCTCGAGCTCAGTAGGTCATTGCAAATCCAACCAATTGGTGAGACTACCAATTAGGCTCCCCGGAGTATAGTGACCGGATTATTTCTTAGATATCTAAAAATTGAATATTAATTTTGATGAATTAATGGATAAATTTTGATTGACTTAAATATACTGACTGATGAACTGTTTGTTACGAGTATTTCTCAATTTATTTCAGTGGTCGGTGAGAAATTTTTATGGGACCGGACATGTCATTCTAGGATTAATCGGCGTAAGTTGAATATTATACCAACTAAAAATATATATACATATATAAAGGTGCGTATTATTGAAAATTTTTCTACTTAATGGCCAGTGGATCTGAAAATGTTGATTGTTAGGATGAATTTTCATGTGTACTTTCCTGATTTATCCGAATAATCGATAAAAAATTTTCATATGACCAGGTCAGTCATGTCAGATTTGACATTGCTTGACTTGATTAATTAATATTTTTTTCACCCTACATTGTTTACCCTTGAAATTAAAATATAGTGGAAATATATTAAATTGTCACTTAGATATATGCAATTCTAAAAACGATACTGATCCCGGCCTTGTTTACGGCTAGGTCAGCCAGCCAGCCTGGAGCCACGAAGACCCAGCAGAAGGGCCAGCAAAGGCCCCTCTCGGGAGTTCCCGAGCCAGGAACCCTACCGAAGCATCAGCCAACCGACCTCGGGGAGGGTCGGCCAGGTCGACTCCGAGCACCTCCCAACTCGGCCACTTGGCCCCATTCCCGACCCTGGGCTAGGTCGGGGGCTCTAATCCCCCGCACCCTATAGATCTGACAACCTATAGACCAGAAACATGGCAGCACAGATACAATTCAACAAACCCCCCGACTCAAGGCGTACCCCGCGCCTCACATCTCCCAGTCGGACGCGTGGCGGCCCACGCTCCCTAGACGTAACTCGGCTCGGTCCACGACACTCGGACATGTTGGTCGGTACTCGGTCTCCGGACCCAGCCTTCCCTACGCCGCCCTACATCAGTACATCTGGTGTACGACTGTGATGTTGGGGTAATATACATCCTACTCATTCGTAACACACGTCGTGGACAACCCGCTGACTTAGTACTATTGTACTATCAGAGCGCCTCGCGTCATGCCGCGGTCGGACGCTCCCATGAGCTGACAAACACCCTACCCCTGTACTATTGGCACAGACAGGGGTTGTCAGCTCCCCCGGCTATATAAGCTCCTCCACTCCCCCTTCCGCAGGTATGGGATATAGCACTCTCTTCTACTCTGTTGTCTTTCCTTTTGCTCTACTATATTGCCTACGAGATACTGACTTGACCGTCGGAGGGCCTGACCGGGGAAAATCCCCGACGGGTTTGCTAACGACCATCTTATCGCAGGTCGCATCCAGGTCGAAGCTAGCTCGGAGCCAGGTTAGCGGATCATCGCGACACTTGGTGTACCGTCTCGCCCTTGGGACTTCCGCCTCGCTTCGCGACAAGATCAAATTTGGCGCTAGAAGGAGGGCACTTAGTCTGATCGGAAGTGTATGATGGAAGCGCCCAATCGGGTCATGATGGTCGTTACACCCAGGGAGTACGAGCTCTTACGGGCCACGAGGGCCTAGCGAGCCTCCCAGTAGTTATCGCAGGCCGGTAGCCCGGCAGCTTGAGTTCCAAGGCAGCAAGTAGCTCAGGGTGTACGTCGGCCCGCTGGAGACCCTACTGCGCGTTCCATCATAGCCACACCTACGACACGGAGGAGTGTCGGCAGTTTGGCCGGGGTCGAGCTCCTGAGACAACCGCGCAAGGACAAAGAAGGCAAGTTTCCCTGAGACAAGGCTCAGGGCGGGGAAGACAAACCCTCCCCCTAGCGGCTGAAGGACCCGGGCGAGATCCCCAGAGCGCTCGTAATTTGTTCTCAGCAGAAGAGCACATCGAGCCAGACGACGTGAACGAACAACAGGCCAATCGACAAAACGTCATCCGGGGAGGAGTGCATATGATCTCAGGGGGGCTGGCCTGATAGATCGACTGGCGTGCTAGAGAGGGGGTGAATAGCACTTTTTTGTTGAATTTCTACAAGGTTGTTAGCGCAGCGGAAACAATAATATGCAAAGGACAATAAAAACAATGCTAACAACTGAAATTTACTTGGTATCCACCCCGGACGGGTGACTAATCCAAGAATCCGTCGGTGGATCACTCCCCGGATAACCTTCGGCTAGCCCTTGTCGCACCTTATGGGTGGAGAAACCTCGCCACAGCACCTTGACACGACCTGAACATAAAGACTACTATCTTGTCTTTAACCAAGACAAGATTCGTCAAGAATCTCAGCCACCACGAAGTCCTCTTTAAATAGGACTCGGGTTGAAACCCTCACCACCAGTCGACTGCCCATTTACCAGTCGACTGGTCTAGCCTTAATTGCTAGCCAACGGCTAACTCAACGGCTATATTTCGGGGATACCAGCCGACTGGTCCAGCCCCAAAATCATTCGGTGGGTTTTATCAGTCGACTGCCCCACTCACACACCTAGGGTTTCCCTTCCCGAGTACACTTCTCTCAGCACTCAGACCCTAGGACTTTCTCGAGTACAATCTCACATCACTCGTACCCTCATGACTCTACTGATTCCTCATCCGCAGCCTCGACTATTGCCTTCACACCCTCTTCATCTTCGGCTCTCGTCCCTCGGATGCACGCAAGCCTCCAGCTTGCCTCCATGTCATCCTTCACGCATGCCTCGAAGTCCGCGCCCATCAGCTCATCGTCCCTGCTCTCCAAGGTCCCTCGGGTGCACACAAGCCTCCAGCTTGTCTCCATGCCACCCTTCACCGTATCGAGGCCGTCCAGTTAAGTCCATATGTGTAACCTGTACAACCTGCACACTCAACATACACATATAAGAACACAAGGGTAAACCTAACTTAAACCCTTTGCCCAAACATCAAAACACTTGGTCACTCCGGACCACAGATTGCCTCAACATGGCCCACATGCCCGGCAAGGTATTAAAAATATTTGTACTATGTAACACCCCCCCCCCCCCCCCCCGAATAGTGGAAGACCCGCCTTCTCGGACAAATAGTAAAGCTCTCCAGACTCTTGCACTCGCGAGTTATAAGTGGGCATGCCCCCATGACCTCTCGGCTCGGCTCCCAGTCGGATGTGAGGCGGCCCACGCTCCCTGGGATGCCCCCGACCGAGAAGCCAAACTCTCATTCTCGCGAGTTACAAGTGGGCATGCCCCCACGACCTCTCGGCTCGACTCCCAGTCGGATGTCTGGCAGCCCACACTCCCTAGGATGTCCCCACACTCCCTAGGATGTCCCCGACCGAGAAGTCAGACTCTCGCCCTCACGAGTTATAAGTGGGCATGCCCCCATGACCCCTCGGCTCGGCTACCAGTAGGACTCGTGGGGACCCATGCTCCCTGGGATGTTCCCGAGCAAGAAGCCAGACTCTCGCTCTCGCGAGTTATAAGTGGGCATGCCCCCACGACCCCTCGGCCTGCCTCCCAGTCGGACGCGTGGCGGCCCACGCTCCCTAGGATGTCCCTGACCGAGAAGCCAGACTCTCGCTCTTGCGAGTTATAAGTGGGCATGCCCCCACGACCCCTCGGCTCGACTCCCAGTCGAATGCGTGGCAACCCACGCTCCCTGGGATGTCCCCGATCGAGAAGCCAGACTCTCGCCCTCGCGAGTTATAAGTGGGCATGCCCCCATGACCCCTCGGCTCGGCTCCCAGTCGGACGCGTGGGGACCCACGCTCCTTGGGATGTCCCCGACCGAGAAGCCAGACTCTCGCTCTCACGAGTTATAAGTGGGCATGCCCCCACGACCCCTCGGCTCGGCTCCCAGTCGGACGCGTGGCACCCCACGCTCCCTGGGATGTCCCCAACCGAGAAGTCAGACTCTCGCTCTCGCGAGTTATAAGTGGGAATACCCCCACAACCTCTCAGCTCGGCTCCCAGTCTGACGTGTGGCGGGCCATGCTCCCTGGGATGTCCCCAACCGAGAAGTCAGACTCTCGCTCTCGCGAGTTATAAGTGGGCATGCCACCACGACCCCTTGACTTGGCTCCCAGTCGGACGCATGGTGGCCCATGCTCCCTGGGATGTCCCCGACCGAGAAGCCAGGCTCTCGCTCTCGCGAGTTATAAGTGGGCATGCCCCCACAACCCCTCGGTTCGGCTCCCAGTTGGACGCGTGGCGGCCCACGCTCCTTGGGATGTCCCCCGACCAAGAAGCCAGACTCTCGCTCTCATGAGTTATAAGT
>JAGFNQ010002606.1:60249-262583 GCA_024364735.1 Boesenbergia rotunda | reverse complement strand
TTTTCGGCCGCGAAAACCGCTTTTTCGCGTCGCGGAAACCCCGAGAACCCAAAAGCCATGGATCTCGTACGAAGAAAAATTCTAGAACGAGAAATCACGTATTTATTTCATGCTCAAAATCTCGATCTACTCCTAGATCTAAAGAGGGATAAACATTTCACCTTTGGTGCGTGCCCCGCTTAATCCCGCTCGCTCCTTTTTGGATGTCGGATCTCTAGGACGTCAAGTGTCGTCCCTCTAGAAGTATCCACGCGAACAAAGTGGATGGAGGAAACCCTTTAGGTGTGCTAGCACCTTTCAAGGATTCGGCCAAGAGGAGAAGAGGAAGAAGAACACCAACTCTTGGAGGAGGAAGAAGAGAAGACACACAATTAAAGCAAAATGGAACCAACACTTGGTCCTTTTCTCCCCTTGTGGCCGGCCACGTAATGGCCATTAATGGCCATTAAATGGCCATTAAGTGGCCTTCCATAACCCCCTTTCAATTTGAATTCAAATTCAAATGGGGGGTTACAACCTTTGGAGATGATGTGGAGCATCATCATTGGTCAAATACCAAGCCAAGTCATCACTTGGTCAAGTCAAGGTGAGGTGGCCTTTTGGTCAAGTCAAACTTGCCTTTTATGGACTTTCCATATTTAGTCAAGTCAAACTTGACTCCATTTCTTCTCCCATGTCAAGTCTATCTTGAAGTGGAACCAAGTCAAGGCAAACTTGATTTGGATTTGGGTCAAGTCAAACTTGCCTTTTATGGACTTTTCATATTTAGTCAAGTCAAACTTGACTCCATTTCTTCTCTTATGTCAAGTCTAACTTGAAGTGGAACCCAAGTCAAGTCAAACTTGATTTGGATTTGGGTCAAGTCAAACTTGCCTTTTATGGACTTTCCATATTTAGCCAAGTCAAACTTGACTTCATATTTCTCCATCTATTTGTTCTTTGCGTGTGACCCTATAGGTTCTTGTAACGTTGGCAATGCTTCTAACCTCTTAGAAACATAAGCAATGAGCGGTATCTAGCAACACATCATTGCTACCCAAGTTACGAGAATGTTGAGATCCAACATCACCAATGTGACTACTAATTATGACTTTTATAATATGTGACAATGTCCTTCTATCGTCGATATCTAGATTGATCTTCTATGAAGCATAGACCGTGTCATCCTCCAATCAATCTATGTGTCTTGAACTCCAAGTAGACTCACTATAATCAAATAAGCTCAATATCTCATATTGCCTTATTTGGGCATGGCCATGCACTTAGTGATCTCACTCTATCAAGACTATGATATCTCTCCCGTCATATAGGAGGGATAGATCCCATCTACATCACTCACATCCCTCCGCATAATTTGTTACATACCCAGTAATCGCCTTTATAGTCCACCCAGTTACGGGTGACGTTTGACGAAACCAAAGTACATAACTCCTTATGTAGGGAACTATGGTGACTTCAGGTCTAAGGACTAATAGTCATACTAATAGTCACATGAGAAAGTATATGACACTCATATAACGATCCATGATACTTTCTCATGGCGGGCCATTCAGTATACATTCTCTAATGTATACCCATGTGTCAACTTGATATCTCATATCCATGACTTGTGAGATCAAGTCATCATGTTGACCTACATGCTAGTCTCTATGCAATAACATTGTCCTTGAATGTTAATACTTGACTAGGAATAATTAAGAGTAGTGTTCTCTATATCATCTCACTATCGATTCAACTAATCGATTGATATAGATATAAGAACCTTCTACTCAAGGACGTTATTATACTAAGTTATTTGGCACCAATACACATAAGTACAATAACCATAAGAAATGTCTTTATATATAAGAAATATATATACAAGAATATGATACAATGAGTCCAAAAAGTAATCATCATATGATTGGCTCTAGGGCTCTCACTAACAATCTCCCACTAGAACTAGTGCCAATCACTGTAGTATCTAATACCCAATGACCTAGTGTGACCATCATGCTTGGTCTGTGCCAAAGCCTTGGTCAAGGGATCTGCAATGTTAGCCTCTGTGGGTACTCTGCATATCTTCACATCTCCTCGATCGATGATCTCTCGAATGAGATGGAAACGCCGTAGTATGTGTTTGGTCCGCTGGTGTGAACGAGGTTCCTTAGCCTGCGCAATAGCTCCATTGTTGTCACAATAGAGCTGTACTGGGTCGGCTATACTAGGAACCACTCCAAGCTCAGTAATGAACTTGCGGATCCAAACTGCCTCCTTTGCTGCCTCAGATGCAGCAATGTACTCAGCTTCTGTTGTAGAATCAGCAACTGTATCCTGCTTTGAACTCTTCCAGCTGACAGCGCCACCATTTAAGCAAAACACGAACCCTGACTGCGATCTGTAGTCATCCTGATCAGTTTGGAAGCTAGCATCACTGTAACCTTTTACAGTTAGCTCCTCTTCGCCTCCAAATATCAAGAAATATTCTTTAGTCCTTCTCAAGTACTTAAGAATATTCTTGACTGCTATCCAGTGACGTTCACCTGGATCTGACTGGTATCTGCTCGTCATGCTCAAAGCATACGAGACATCAGGACGAGTACATAACATGGCGTACATGATAGATCCTATGGCTGAGGCATAAGGGATCTTGCTCATGCGGTCTCTCTCCTCTCTAGAAGAGGGACCTTGAGTCTTCGAAAGACTCACGCCATGTGACATTGGCAGATTTCCCTTCTTGGAATTCTGCATGGCAAACCGTTGCAAAACGGTATCAATGTATGTACTCTGACTTAGGCCTAGCAATCTCTTAGATCTATCTCTATAGATCTTTATGCCTAGAATATAGGCTGCTTCACCTAAGTCTTTCATTGAGAAGGAATTCCCCAACCAAGTCTTCACAGACTGTAGTGAAGGAATGTCATTCCCAATGAGTAGTATGTCATCTACATACAAAACAAGGAAGACAACTGTGCTCCCACTAACCCTTTTGTAGACACAAGGTTCATCTTCATTCTTGATGAAACCAAACTGTTTGATTGCATCATCGAATCGAAGATTCCAGCTTCGAGAAGCTTGCTTTAGTCCATAAAGGGACTTATGCAACTTGCATACTCTACCAGTATGCTTTGGATCTACAAAACCCTCAGGTTGTGTCATGTACACTTCCTCGAGGAGGTTTCCATTCAGAAACGCAGTTTTGACGTCCATCTGCCAGATCTCATAATCGTGGTATGCTGCAATAGCAAGCAAGATCCTAATGGACTTGAACATCGCGACTGGAGAAAAAGTTTCATCATAGTCAATACCATGAATTTGCTTGAAACCTTTAGCTACTAGTCTACCCTTATAGGTATGTACAAGTCCATCCATGTCAGTCTTTCTCTTAAAGATCCACTTACACCCAATGGGTTTGACCCCTTCAGGTGATCAACCAAAGTCCATACTTGGTTGGTGTACATGGAATCCATCTCGGATCTCATGGTCTCTAGCCATTTCTCAGAATCTGGGCTCATCACAGCTTCCTGATAGGAGGTAGACTCGTTCTCAACGAGCATAACGTCATCATGGTCAGACAAGAGAAATGAGTATCTCTCAGGCTGACGACGTACCCTATCAGACCTGCGAAGAGGTAGGTCTACATGAACAGGTTGTTGTTCCACAGCTTCTTGTGCAACAACCTCATCAACCACCACACTTTGTGGTTCCTGTTCAACTTCCATCAAGGCTTCAGTGCTATTGTCCATGTCTTGAATTTCTTCAAGACTGAACGTACTCCCACTAGTCTTTCTAGAAACAAAGTCCCTTTCTAGAAATACTCCAGTCTTAGTAACAAACACTTTGTGCTGACTAGGAATGTAGAAGTAGTATCCCTTCGTTTCCTTGGAATACCCTATGAAATAACACTTATCAGATTTGGGTCCCAGTTTGTCTGAGACTTGACGTCGTACGTAAGCCTCACAACCCCAAACCCTCATGAAAGACATCTTGGGACTCCTCCCTGTCCATATCGTATATGGTATCTTCATGACAGCCTTTGATGGAACACGGTTTAGTGTGAACGCTGCCGTGTCTAGAGCATATCCCCAAAAGGAAATAGGAAGATCTGCGTGACTCATCATAGATCGCACCATATCTAATAAGGTACGATTCCTCCTTTCGGATACACCATTCCACTGTGGTGTTCCAGGGGGAGTGAGTTGGGATAAAATCCCACACTCAGCTAGGTAGTCACGAAACTCATGGCTCAAGTATTCTCCACCTCGATCTGATCGAAGTATCTTAATACTCTTGTCAAGTTGGTTCTGTACTTCATTTCTGAATTCTTTGAACTTTTCAAAGGATTCTGACTTATGTGTCATCAAATACACATAGTCATATCTACTGAAGTCATCAGTAAATGTGATGAAGTACCTGTAACCACCTCTGGCAGCGACATTGAAAGGGCCACATACATCACTATGTATGAGTCCTAACAAGTCTGTCGCTCTTTCGCTATGTCCACTAAAGGGAGTCTTAGTCATCTTCCCTAGAAGGCATGACTCGCATGTCTCATATGACTCAAAATCAAATGAGTCCAGCAAACCATCCTTATGGAGCTGGGACAAGCGACTCTCATTTATGTGGCCTAAGCGACAGTGCCAGAGATAGGTTGGGTTCAACTCATTTGATCTCAACCTCTTGGTATTCACGTTATAGATAGGGCTCTCTAAGTCTAGAATATAGAGGTCATTCATCAGATGTGCGCTACAATAGAACATATCCTTTAAATAAACAGAACAACATTTGTCCTTTATTATGAATGAAAAACCTTTGTTATCTAAACATGAAACTGAAATGATATTCTTTGTTAGTACAGGTACATAACAACAGTTATTCAATTCCAGTACAAGCCCAGAGGGTAGAGATAGAAAGTAAGTCCCTATAGCAACAGCAGCAACCCTTGCTCCATTGCCTACTCGTAGGTCTACCTCGCCCTTGGCCAATGCCCTGCTATTTCTCAGCGCCTGCACATTAGTACAAATGTGAGAAGCACACCCAGTATCTAATACCCATGATGTAGAAATAGAAAGGTTGACTTCTATAACATTTATACCTGAAGTAGAAGTCTCACTTCTCTTCTTCTTCAGATCCTCCAGGTATACCTTACAGTTCCGCTTCCAATACCCTGCCTGCCCTTGATATAATTGCTTGAGGTGGTCAATTATATCGTAAGCATTCATGTTCTCATGTTGCTTCTGAAGCTCAGAGGATATGCAGCATAGCATTAGGCACGACACGTCTAACGCGTCGTCTTGATGCTTCTGATGAGCATCTCTAACGCTACGGATGGCTGAGGGTGGTGGTGCTTCAGGAACTGCTTGCTCTAGAACGTACCACTTACGTTCCTGTTTGAGGACTATCCTCAAGTTCTTGTACCAGTCCAGGAAATTAGCTCCAGTGAGCTTGTCCTTCTCAAGGACAGATCGTAGAGAGAGAGTGTTCGTGTTTGACATGGTAATCTACAACATAAAATGCAGAAAATAAATATCCACCATTGTATCATATTTTATTTATCATTTAACTAGGCCTTTAATTAAATGATGCTCCCACTGAATTATAGGGCTTTGGTAGAATCGAGTCATAGATGTGGTAAAACCACACTACTAGATCCACACCAACTAACTATAATTCTCGTAGGTCAAGATCCACATCATACTACGCCTTGAGTTAGCTTTGGCTAAATCGCCCAAGACTTAGTATGATCGGTAGGTACTAATTACCAATTACATCTCTATGCAACTCTTGTTTATAGGATCAAGAATTAACATTTATGAATAATCTTGAGTTAGCTTTGGCTAAATCGCCCAAGACTATTGATAAATGCGATCTTGTCCTACCTTTCCAACTATTGGAGTATGCCTATAGTTAGGCTCGATCCAATTGAGCTAACTAGTTACTCAATCTAATTGAGCTCAATCTAACCCAAGCGTGATAGGCGGGACCAAAGTTGTCCCTCCGCATCCCACCACGATTAAATGCATTGCTCTGCTTTGGCAGATTCAACAATCGCATGTGATCGTGGTAGTGATGGGTATCAAGGCTTGTTAGGCATATACGAGTTGATTTCGATTTAGATCTAATCTAATCGATGATGTGCATCGTATTTAGGCATTTATTAAATCTAATTTAACCTAAATGTGTATTAGGTGCACATCAAGATGTGGTTCCCACATTACATGTGCATCACATACACTCATGTATATTCTATTCTATACTAACATGCATCACATACATATAAGAAAAATAAAATATACAAGAAAATTAAAGTGTGATTAGTCATGGCCCTACTAAGATCTTCTCAAGCCAATGAGAAGATCCTTTGGTCAACCTAGGGTTAGGCAGCAGCTTCTCCAAGCTCCTCCTTCCAGAACCCCATGTGTTGTCGGCTTGCTTCCCACGAGTCCGTCTTCTCCAGAATTTCCTTCATCTTCAATTTTGTACATTACAAAATTTATACTCGAGTTACATTCGAGTCTTAAACTAATTTTAACAGAAATAATAAATAAAAGGCCGACACGCAGGTCGCAATCACAATACAACACACACAACACAAATAACGGCACGCAGGCCGTAATATGAATTACACACATATTTTAATCTAATTAAAATAGGGTCTTGGGCCATGACCATCACACTACTGTACATAATTCAAAATTATGTATTTTACAGAAATTTATCTAATTTTTTAATGTATTTTACGAATTTTATGAGTCACAACTCCATGGCGGTCCCGTTAAGCGGGTTTCGGGCACAATCACGTGACAAGGCCCCTTGCGGGGTTAGGGGCGGCGCCTCTACTCACGAAATTAATTTCGTGAGTGTCGTATCGCGATCTAACAGTGCCTAACCCGCTGTCCCAAAATCTATTTGGGCGAAACTTGCCGTTTCGGAGAAGTTTTTCTCGGTGGTCGAAGTGTACAAGTGCTTCGCACTCGTTGCTTCGCCTCTACGAGAAAAATACTCATAAAATCCTAAAAATTAGAAATATTACAGAATCATAAACTACTCTAAATTTTGTATCCCATAAAAAAAAATACGTGCTTCGCACGTGGCTCTGATACCACTGTTGGGTTTTTCGGGCCGCGAAAACCGCTTTTTCGCGTCGCGGAAACCCCGAGAACCCAAAAGCCATGGATCTCGTGCGAAGAAAAATTCTGGAACGAGAAATCACGTATTTATTTCATGCTCAAAATCTCGATCTACTCCTAGATCTAAAGAGGGATAAACATTTCACCTTTGGTGCGTGCCCCGCTTAATCCCGCTCGCTCCTTTTTGGATGTCGGATCTCTAGGACGTCAAGTGTCGTCCCTCTAGAAGTATCCACGCAAACAAAGTGGATGGAGGAAACCCTTTAGGTGTGCTAGCACCTTTCAAGGATTCGGCCAAGAGGAGAAGAGGAAGAAGAACACCAACTCTTGGAGGAGGAAGAAGAGAAGACACAATTAGAGAAAAATGGAACCAACACTTGGTCCTTTTTTTTCTTCCTTGTGGCCGGCTAATGGCCATTAAGTGGCCGGCCATAATGGCCATTAAGTGGCCTTCCATAACCCCTTTCAATTTGAATTCAAATTCAAATGGGGTTTACAACCTTTGGAGATGATGTGGAGCATCATCATTGGTCAAATACCAAGCCAAGTCATCACTTGGTCAAGTCAAGGTGAGGTGGCCTTTTGGTCAAGTCAAACTTGCCTTTTATGGACTTTCCATATTTAGTCAAGTCAAACTTGACTCCATTTCTTCTCCCATGTCAAGTCTAACTTGAAGTGGAACCAAGTCAAGTCAAACTTGATTTGGATTTGGGTCAAGTCAAACTTGCCTTTTATGGACTTTCCATATTTAGTCAAGTCAAACTTGACTCCATTTCTTCTCCTATGTCAAGTCTAACTTGAAGTGGAACCAAGTCAAGTCAAATTGATTTGGATTTGGGTCAAGTCAAACTTGCCTTTTATGGACTTTCCATATTTAGCCAAGTCAAACTTGACTTCATATTTCTCCATCTATTTGTTCTTTGCGTGTGACCCTATAGGTTCTTGTAACGTTGGTAATGCTTCTAACCTCTTAGAAACATAAGCAATGAGCGGTATCTAGCAACGCATCATTGCTACCCAAGTTACGAGAATGTTGAGATCCAACATCACCAATGTGACTACTAATTATGACTTTCATAATATGTGACAATGTCCTTCTATCGTCGATATCTAGATTGATCTTCTATGAAGCATAGACCGTGTCATCCTCCAATCAATCTATGTGTCTTGAACTCCAAGTAGACTCACTATAATCAAATAAGCTCAATATCTCATATTGCCTTATTTGGGCATGGTCATGCACTTAGTGATCTCACTCTATCAAGACTATGATATCTCTCCCGTCATATAGGAGGGATAGATCTCATCTACATCACTCACATCCCTCCGCATAATTTGTTACATACCCAGTAATCGCCTTTATAGTCCACCCAGTTACGGGTGACGTTTGACGAAACCAAAGTACATAACTCCTTATGTAGGGAACTATGGTGACTTCAGGTCTAAGGACTAATAGTCATATTAATAGTCACATGAGAAAGTATATGACACTCATATAACGATCCATGATACTTTCTCATGGCGGGTCATTCAGTATACATTCTCTAATGTATACCCATGTGTCAACTTGATATCTCATATCCATGACTTGTGAGATCAAGTCATCATGTTGACCTACATGCTAGTCTCTATGCATTAACATTGTCCTTGAATGTTAATACTTGACTAGGAATAATTAAGAGTAGTGTTTTCTATATCATCTCACTATCGATTCAACTAATCGATTGATATAGATATAAGAACCTTCTACTCAAGGACGTTATTATACTAAGTTATTTGGCACCAATACACATAAGTACAATAACCATAAGAAATGTCTTTATATATAAGAAATATATATACAAGAATATGATACAATGAGTCCAAAAAGTAATCATCATATGATTGGCTCTAGGGCTCTCACTAACATAATCACCTTTTGCTATAATAAAAAAAATGATTAATGAGGTTGGGTAATCTCGAACCTCGGGTAACCGGCTCGATCCTACGAAAGTTTCTCATCGACCGCCAGGGTAAATCGGGAAGTACACACGGCGAGCAGTTTAAAGTCTAGTATCCTAGGGTTCGTGCCCCATTTGGAAGAAAAATTTATGCAAAAGACGTCGTGGCTAGCGATCGAACTGCGAATGCCTAGGATGACAATTAGTCCCGGGAGAACCTTTTGCTATAATAGATGGATAAGGATTGCGCCTCCGGAGCTACGATGTAACGGAAGGGTGTCAAATTATCACCCAAACATTTCCAGTTCGATTTCCAACTTATTATATATTTTATAAAAAAAAATTCAAATGAGACTTGTAATTATGTGATATTGAGCTTTTAAATTATTGTGAGTGTTTTCTTATTTATCATGACCTTTTTCTTTGAAATCGGATGCATAACTTTGGAATGCTTCTCTATTTAGTGATAATTTTTTTTATATTAAACTGTGTCTATCGTCTCAGGTTCTATGGAATAGAGACTGCAAGATTGAGGAGAGAAAAGGAAACAATGGAATAGAGCAGTTTAAGAAATATATAAATTTACTTAAAACGGATTGACTGTGTCATAATCAGCTTCCTATCAATATCTGACATTTTCGTTTTGTTGGACCATTCAAGATTGAACACTTAAAACATCTTGTATATCTTGTGTATAACAAATGCAACATACACTATGGTTCGGATTTTATCAAAAACTTTTCAATTTTCCTAAATCATGAAGATCGACGGGAATAGGATTGAATTGGAGTAAAAACACGCTATAACTGAGTCCTAATTTATAACTGTTGGAATAAGTCAGTGAATTTCAGGGAAAACACGCTACGTCAATTGAGGCTGGACATACAACTGTTCTCAAGCTCAGTAGGTCATTGCAAATCCAACCAATTGGCGAGACTACCAACCAATTAGGCTCCCCGGAGTATAGTGACCGGATTATTTCTTAGATATCTAAAAATCGAATATTAATTTTGATAAATTAACGGATAAATTTTGATTGACTTAAAAATACTGACTGACGAACTGTTTGCTATGAGTGTTTCTCAATTTATTTCGGTAGTCAGTGAGAAACTTTTATGGGACCGGACATGTCATTCTAAGATTAATCGGCGTAAGTTGAATATTATATCAACTAAAAATATATATACATATATAAAGGCGCGTATTATCAAAAAGAATTCTCCTTAATAGTCAGTGGATGAATTTTCATGTGTACTTTCCTGATTTACCCTAGTAATTCATGAAAAATTTTCATATGACCAGGTCAGTCATCTTATATTTGATATTACTTAACTTGATTAATTAATATTTTTTCTCACCCCCACATTCTTTATCCTTGAAATTATAATATAGTGAAAATATATTATTGTCACTTAGATATATACAATTCTAAAAACGATACATTTTATGTTAGTATTTTTTTTAAATAGGACACGAACCCTAGACTTCTAAACCCTATATCACACACACTTATTAATTTATCTCAACCACCAATAAAAAAACACTTCTATGAAACCTAATAAATCATCCCATATTCAACTTACACCATGCGTTGTGCCTTCTAACGCTATGAGAAATTTTCGTTGGCCGGATCTATCACCCGAGATTGATTGAAAAAATCTCGTTAATCATTTTTTTCCTAACGTTATAATTGAAAAACGATTACATAAGTGCCATTATAACGGCTTACGTTTTTCTATCCGACCCGTTACGTTAAGCAAAAAGTCAATATAAAGAAACGATGGACTCGTTTGATCTTTTCGGTACCCACAATTATTCGCTTCTCGTCTCCTATTGCCATTGCGAAACCCTAACCCTATCCCTCCCGAAATCGAGATCGTTGCCATGCCCGGCGGGGAGCCGCTTTCCCCCTCCTCGATGCACCAAAGGTCTTCGGACGATCATGATGCTGAGGCCTCGTCGAAGCGGCGGAAGCACCACCACCACCACCATCATCACCGCCGCCGACACCATCACCGAAGCAGGCAGGACCACGGTAGCGGTGAAGATGCTCGGGATAGCTCACCCGCTCCTCAGGTGGTGGCGGTTTCATCTGTAGAGCCGATGGCCGTCGACGATGAGCGAGAGGAAGGAGAGATTCTTGAGGAGGACGAAGATTGTCCCGAGGTTAATGGCGGGAAGTTCGATGGATTTAAGCTCGGTGGGAGCTCTGACGCTGAATCAGGCGAGATTAACTCTGCCGGTGTTGATGAAGACACTAATCCGGTCGGTTTTGTTGAATTTTCGCCTCTTCCATACTTTTTGAGGGTCTTTATTTCAAAATCAGAATCTCAGTTTTTTCTTTTTCAGTCAGTAAGTTAGTGATTTAGCTAGTCGAAAATGAATCTCAGTATACTAGTTTTATATATGGATTGTATTAGTCCAATGAAGTTATGTGGAAAATGAATCTAATTGTCTTTCTTGATAGAAATGCATGTAGATTTTTTATCTGCTATCCTTAATCTTTCTAGAATATCTTCCATCTAAATTGATGTATATACTGTAGGGACAAAATTAGAAACCCTATTTTCCCACTAGAAGTGTAAAAAACTATCGACTCTTTTTGATTCTTACCTTTCTTGATACGAAATTTTAGTTGTACTATGGAACTTCTTACATGTGAAGTAAAAGAAACTATCCACTCTTATTGATTCTTACTTTCTTGATACCAAATTTTAGTTGTACTACAGGAACTTACCGATGTTGTTATGGTTGCAGATCTTGCATGTGCCAAAAGATACTTCATGCACGCAAAATATGAAGGCAGTTGATCACAATCAGGTAGTTCATGGAAATGATTTTTCAAGCAGGAGTGACAGAGATCATCTGGAGAGAGCTATGTCAGATGAAGGTACTTTAGCCTTGAAAATTGAGAATGTATCTTTTAGTGACGACGAGAAAAAAATTGCATTTCAAACAAATGCTAAAAAAAGGCAACGAAAATCATCAGAGAATGATGTACACGACTCAAAAGTTCATGTAAGATCAAGATCTCCTGTTTCTAGAGAACATTCTCATTTAATAAATCATGGAAAAGAGGATGACCTTGAGAAAAGAAATTCTGACAGTGACTCATGGATGCTTGACTCAAGTGATTATTACGTGGATTCAAGGGATGTTAATGGAAGGCAATCTGATAAGAGCAGATGCATTTCTGCCAAAAGATTGTGGGACAAGCACCGTGAAATTGGAAGATCCCCATTTTCTGAAAGTTTTCATGATGACCGACGGCATCAAGATAGGTCCAGGTCCTGTGATCACACAGAGAGGCTATCTTATGAGAAGGTTTCACGACCCTCAGCCAATGGTGATGATCTGGTTGATTCAGGAGGTTCAAGGGATGATTCTGGTAGATATAATAGGTTGGATAATGACATTGCTATTAATCAAGCAAACAATAATGAACTACCGAATGAAAGAGAGAATAGCTTCAGTAGAATACAAGATGACAGGCATGGAAATTGGGACAAAGAAAGGGAGAGGGAAAGAAACAGTAGAGGTGCCAGAGACAGTGATAATGTGGACTTAGATAAAAGGATTCATAGGGAAAGAGAGAGGATTGACAGTCATAACAGACATGATCGGGAGCACCGGCACGGAAGTCGTGCAAGAGATAATGTAAGGGAAAGATCTAGAAGCAGCGCCAGAGACAAAGACAATGTTGAGTTCAAAAAAGAAGTTCGTTCAGAAAGAGAGAGTAGTAGTTATAGTAGATATGATAGAAGGGAGGACAATCATGACGTCCGAGACAAGGATAGGAATAGAGAAAGATACAGCAGTAGTAAAAGTGAAAGAGTTAGATATTCCCATAGTGACCTTAAGAAGGAGAGACGGGATAGTAGACAGGAAAGAAACATAGTTGACCATCATAGAGATAAGAATCGAGCTGGGGACAGGGAAGTTAATGTGCAGAATGATAGAAATCATGGACAGATAGAAAAAGATAGGGGCGCTAACAGGGATAAACACCTGGAATCTAGACACTCAAGGCATGATGAAGCGCAGCATCACAAGGACAAATCACGGTCTAAGGAGGAAGGTTTTCATACTGACCATCCCAAAGAAGACAAGCAAAGGTCTATTAGGTACGGTTCATATAGGGTATCCATGGTTGATTGCACATTTTAACTTAATCTTATTGCCTTTAGTGTCTCATATTGTATATATATCAGGGAGGAAGAAGAAGATGACTACCAAGAAAGGATTACACAACAACTTGCCAACCAGGCTGAGGAAGATGCTGACAAGATTAAAGAAGAAAGCAGAAAGAGAAGGCAAGCTATATTGGAAAAATACAGACAACGTCAGCTACAACAGGTTGAATCTTCATCTGATGGCAATGTGAATGGTAATACTCTTTGCTCATCAACTTCCATATTGCTTGATAATCTGAATAAGATTAATTTATGTGTGTACTTTCATGTATTGATTTCTCCTCACTGTAACTTTACTTTGGATAATTCCTCATCTTTTTAACTTGAAGCAAATGATAAAGCTACTTTGGAGGAGAAGCAACAAGGCCCACAAGCTACAGTTCTTGTGGATAAATCTAATGGTCATGAGCTTGAAAGTGCAAATGATTTTGGAGATGCATCTGATGTTGACACATCATTTACTGTGAAAAAGTCACCTGTGCAAATTGTAAATTTGGTTGATAAAGCATCAAACACTGCTGGAGAACTTGGGGAGGGTACACCAAAGGTTAGTTTCAGCATGGTTACTTGCTGAATGAATTCATTATTAAAGTTGGTTTCTTATCTGTTTGTTCTATTTAGAGTGAGAGATCTACAGACATGTTTAGTGATGACATATTTGGAGAATCACCTGCTGGGGTTTGCAAAATGGTAAACTCTTTGGCATTGCATATTAAATCTTTTCTATACGCCTTGCAGTTTTTCAACTTTGGATTTTGATGTGATAGTAATTTTTATAGGGTCACCATTTTTGGATTGTTTGGTTGCATTAGTTTTTTTTTCTCTCCTAGCTAAGCTAACCATTATTCGGATAGTGAATTTAGCAAAGTAGTAAATGTAGACTAACTTAGAGGGAATGAAGGATTTAATCAGTAGCTGCTTTTGGATGATTGATTCAGCTGCATTAGTTGTTTTCTAGCTATCTATTGTATGGATAGTTGCATTTAGCAAAGTAGTAAATATGGACTTAAGAGGAACAGAGGATATAGGTGTTACTAATTTGTCTTGGAGATGATTCCCCTTGTTCATGTGGATCAAGGTTCTAGGTTCCATGGCTTTAGTGTTCAATGCACGGTAATATAAACTTTGCAGGATATTTTAGCAATCGGAAAAAGTTGAGTGGTACGTGGATTAGTTATTTTGTGGATGATGATCATCTACTTTGCAAGCAAATATTATGTTATGGTATTTACATGAACAAATTCCAATAGTTTTTAATATTCGAGATAAAAATATATTATATTGGCAATGACTGTTATCTAGTTTCACTTTCGTGTATCTTTTATCGTAGTAACATAGCACTAATGTTTGGGCTTATTAGGAAATTAATTATTAATTAGCAAGGAAAGTTATGGGAAAAGGATGGTGTGGGGAAGGACAGAGCAAGTGAAACTAACAGAAACATTGTCGTCTGAATTTTGCATACTAGTTAGAATGGGAAATGAAGGGAAGCAAAAGCTACTAATTCTTTCTCCATGAGTTATGCAAATTGAAGGCTCTGTAACTAAATAAAGGAAAACAAAACTATTATTTCTCTCTATAATTTTCTGAATTTAGAGGCTCTTTATGTGAAGAGGCATAAAATCTTTTCCTTTTTTCCTTGTCCACCTCAACAATATAATTTCTCCCCAATAGCAAATCTTGAACTTCTCTTTCCTTTCTGGTTCTTCCTCCCGATCCAAAAAAAAAGCCTATGGTTTCTTGCTATCTGGATCCAAAAAAAGCTTATGGTTTCTTGCAACCTGGATTAGTGGTCACCAATCTATGGGAAGGTTAGGAATTAAATATATTATTATGAATGTAGTGAAGAAAACTAATTTATTAATAATCTGATATTCAATGAGGCCAACTGAATTAAAATTTATCTTTTGGACAATTTCATATATGTTTTGAAGAATTATACATAAAGGTTTCTAAATCCTGTTTTCTTCTATTGTCATTGGGGTGGGTCAATAGTTAGGCTGGCCCCCTTATTTTTGTTTATGGGAAAGGGAGAATAGTACATAAATAATTGAAGGATGAAAATAGGCCTGAGTGATATTGTTCCAAAAAATAAAAGAGTAGGCAACGTGGATTAAAAATTTGGAATCGATAATAACGGATGGTAACTTACATGTGACACCGTTAAGGAATCAAAGCTATTACTCTTGAGTTGTGAATGCATTCTTGTTATCTATGCATAACAA
The DNA here is from genome assembly GCA_024364735.1 of Boesenbergia rotunda. Lineage (NCBI taxonomy): Eukaryota > Viridiplantae > Streptophyta > Magnoliopsida > Zingiberales > Zingiberaceae > Boesenbergia > Boesenbergia rotunda. The sequence goes on along the minus strand of JAGFNQ010002606.1, from coordinate 247,116 downwards.
GGGAACATAATTTTAAAATGTTAGGTTTAGATGATCCCACTGGCCAATTTCTCATCGGTTTAATACTTAAATAAGGGTATGTTACTATAGGACTATGCTATATATTATTTATTTGTGTAAACTTTATTTCTCAAGGTATTATTTAATAATGTGGTCTATTATCTAGAGATATCTGATTGAGATTGGCATGATTTAGTGCTTGCATACCAAGTTATCCTTGTGCTATATCCTTCAAAAAATTGCATGCTGTGGATTTTATCTTTTATCTTCTTAATGTGCTATATAATCTGTAAATGCTACCCATGTTTAAATGCTCCTGACTTTCATTGATCCACTGTTTTTTCTTAGATGAAGCTTTCAGTTTGTTTGTGTGAACATTGTATTTGGAGTAGGTTACAAGGCGATCAACATTGGTTGGTGGAGTTGATAGCAAATGCTATTTAAATTTATCTTCTTATACTCGTATGTGTTTCTTATCTCTGTAGGTCAAGGATGAAGCACCGCAAATAGATCAAAGTTGTCTTTATGACAATTGGGATGATGCAGAGGGTTATTATAGTAAGTTTATCCATATTTTGGTCTAGCAATTTTCCTCTCAATTGTTCTGTTGAACTTGAGAATTTGCCTTTTCATAAGCTAGTTTTCCTCTTCAGGTTATAGGTTTGGGGAAGTGCTTGATGGTCGTTATGAAGTTATAGCAGCTCATGGAAAGGGTGTTTTCTCCACAGTTGTTCGCGTAAAGGATCTCAAGGCTAGGAAGAGTGATCCTGAAGTAGCTATTAAAATAATACGCAATAATGAAACAATGTAAAATAATAAAACCTTTATATTTAAGTGCAGAATGTGTTTCCTAAGTTATTTAAATAATTTTCATTCATTTAATATGTCATTTAAAATTTTCTCTAGGTACAAGGCTGGTCAAGATGAACTAGTCATTTTGAAGAAATTGGCGGGAGCTGATCCTGAGGACAAGCGACATTGTGTTAGGTTTATCTCATCTTTCAAGTATCGGAATCATCTTTGCTTAGTTTTTGAATCTCTTCATATGAACCTTCGTGAGGTTCTAAAGAAATTTGGTCGTAACATTGGACTCAAGCTTACTGCTGTGCGGGCATACGCGAAGCAGCTTTTCATTGCGCTGAAACACCTCAGAAATTGTGGCGTTCTACATTGTGATATTAAGCCAGATAACATGCTGGTAGCTATTCTTGATTACTTTTTATTCCCATTTCATTCAGTTTGAACATGTGAGACATATTTTGCTGATATCTAATCTTATGTTTAAATTTTGGTTCTACACTTAGGTAAATGAGGCCAAAAATGTTCTAAAGCTTTGTGATTTTGGGAATGCCATGTTTGCGGGTAAGAATGAGATTACCCCATATCTTGTTAGCCGGTTTTATCGTGCACCTGAAATAAGTAAGTGTCGATTCAAATCATTTTTTTTCTGTAAATCTTTTCCTTACACACACATTCATTCTGTATATATTGTGTTTATCCTTTTTGGTTCATCAAATTCTTGTATTCGTAAGCCTTTTTTTCTTTGTACCAGTGCATGTCTTTCAGATCATCTTGTTATCATTTATGTATTAGCAGACTGATTAGATTCCCTTTTGTAGTTCTTGGATTGCCATATGACCATCCCATGGATATGTGGTCAGTTGGCTGTTGTCTCTATGAACTTTACACAGGAAAAGTGCTCTTTCCTGGGCCATCCAACAATGACATGCTTCGACTTCATATGGAGTTAAAGGGTCCTTTTCCCAAAAAGATGCTTCGCAAGGTGAGAATCAAACAGAGAATTTATTCTCCTGGAGACATTTATGTCTTTGAAATGTCTGATATTGAATTGAAATTTTATACTCTGCAATTGTGTCATATCTTGCGGAAAGTTCCTCATTCTGCTCTAGTACCTTTTTGTGCCTCTGGATTATGTTTAAATTTCATTTTCTGCAGGGTGCCTTTACAGATCAACATTTTGATCAAGATTTGAATTTTCATGCCACTGAGGAGGATCCAGTTACAAAGAAGGTTTGTATTATTATTCATTTGTCTTTTTTTTTTAACACCACTTGTTTTTATATTCCTAGAATGATTTTGGACATACTTTTAACAGCTTTCTCTCTTGTGTACAGCCTATTAAGAGACTACTGTTCAACATTAAGCCAAAGGACATTGGTGCCCTCATATCGAGTTTTCCGGGCGAGGATCCCAAATTGTTATCAAGTTTTAAGGATCTTTTAGATCGAATATTTGTATTGGACCCTGAAAAGAGGATGACAGTATCTCAAGCTTTGAGTCATCCATTTATCACGGGCAAGTGAACTATGATGCTGATTTATTCTGACTGTCAAAATGCTGTTCACATCTACCTTGTGAGCTAAATTTTTTTTCCCACCCATCTAATTCTTGGGCATTTATTTGTGTTTTCACTTGGCTGGAGCATCATGGATCATGTTAATGAGGAGTCGAAGAGATCAATGGTTTGAATGCCTTCTCACATGGGAGTTCTTATCATTGGGATGTTAATCTGTTTCTTGTAAGATAACTTGCTGAAGGCATTTTCTTTGTAAATTATTCTTGTTCGATGCTTTTGGAGATATAGAACTGACAATTGTTTTGTTGCTGCTGTCTCATTCAGCCTGCTTGGCAGTATTGAAATATGTGAATCCTTGTTCATAGTTCAGTTCTTTTTGAAAATACAAGTAATTTTGGCATAAGACCACAGAGAAATTTCATCTTTTTCATGTCAGACATAACTTTGCTTAACTAGAAATAATTTGCGTGAAAAAATTATCATTTAACTGTTTAAGTTGATGGGTTATTTGTCCTCAAAATTTGGACTGCTGTATTACTTGAGATACAACTTCTGCAAAAACTGTTCTTTTACAATAAACTTTTGGGAATTAAGCATCTAATTCTCTCTTTTGTTCTATCAGGGCTACTTACTATCAACACTCTTTTAGGTGCTAAGAAGGCAACCAAAGAAGGTAGCATGTTTAGTATGATGGGTAGCTTAATATGCTTATTTGCTTATGAATGATTTTGGACGGGAGAGTCTTTTGATCTGTAGATATTGCAGTTCTCCAGTGAAAGAGTCTTTGGGTTTGAACCTAGATTATGTATCTCTTGTGAATTTTGGTATCTATGGCCGTTGATTTTAAAGATTTGATTTGACAGTTTCTTATTCTTCTGCTAATTTAATTCTGTCATATAGTATTTTCAGCATCAAAATGGTCTGGATTTATGCATTATTTATGCAATATTTTATATTATATTCTTTATTTCTCACTAGCACTTGTAATTTCCATCTCTGTTTTACTCGTGGATATATATATTCTTAATTGTATATTTTGTGTACCTAGGCTAGATGGAGTGGATTTTTTTTTATCAATTTAAATTGGTTTAGAAAATAGATATCTACATCTGCTTATTATATATGTATCCAAATTCAAGCACTTCAATTCTGATTTTTTGTTCTTTGGCATTCTGGAGACTTTAGATTGGAGCGGCTGGATCTCTTGCTAGTGCTGTTAAATCAATATGGTAATATCTACTTATCTTTCGTTTTCATTTTTTGCCGAACAGGGTTATCTAATACATATTAGCATATTGTTTGAATCATATTCATTTAAAATTAAGCTACAATAACCTAATACTTACCTGATTGTGTGGCTGGCTTTCTAGCTGCTTAGTGAACTGCTTGACCGTGTGATCAACTTTATCCATCTCACTGTCTTATAAGTTATTCAGAATATTGGGATCAAATAAGACACATCTGATAAATGTTATAGTGGTTAGTAGATCCTCATCTTAAACTTTATGTTACATTGCAAATGCATTGTTCAGTGTCCAAATGCCTCTAATTTGTTCTCTTAAAATACCGTAGACTGTTAAAGGATTAAGATTTGCATGTGCTTCTTAATACCTTCCTTTCTAACCAAGCACAAGTATCTGAACAACCAATTATTATATGTTTTAATGCAAAGAGCTCTTCAAAGATGGTTCTACTACAATTGGGATCGCCTTTTTTTTTTTTAAATTCCATGATTGATGGGGTTTTTTTTTAAAAAAAAAATGTTAGGCATTGTATTCAATTCTTATTTCAACCTATCTTTAGTTCCTGGTATCATCTAACTTAGATTATTAGTGCCTATGCCCCTCTGGAGTTTAAATGCAGGTGGTACATTGGTATCTGACTTGACTTTCTAAAAAGGGTTCGCAGGTGATCGATAGGTGTATTAGGTTTGTGTTGGTATTTGAGTCTGTGTTTGATAAGGGTACCAAGTGAATAATCCAAATATCATTATGACGCAAAGTTGGTTGTCACCAGCTTACATTCTGACAACAGTTGCTTTGGTACCATTAATTTCTTCTTTAACTGCTAGCTAATTCTTCTGGTCAACGTCTTATTCTTGCATTACTATCATTAGCAGGATACCCTCATATTTTGATTTGATAGGTCAATGCCTAACACATTAATCTGTGTTACCTTATTGAATACTTGGTGAATTTAGTTAGTGGTAAAGTTGTCGTGCCCTAATTCTGTGTTATTATTAAACTCTGCCTCCAGAAATTAAGTTCGTTGTATAATGGTTCGTCTAAGTTAATAGATGTAGGGTGCCGGCAGGACTTCGGAGATGGTAATAAATTGTCTAGGTTCAAGCTTCTTCTAGTTTTCAGCCTGTTTTGCCTGGATAAAATAGTTAAAATGTCTTTGACAGATGTCGACGAAGTTCCTACACAATTTTCCCGCTGTTTGTATATAAAGACGTTTTTTTTTTCTTTTTCATTTTCATTTTTGGAAAAGAAAGCCTTGACTGTTATTGCGTGCATAAACGGGGCCAGAGGAATCATTTAAACTTATGATATTTTGCCTTTGCTAATGCTGAGGTAGCACAATAATCAGTGATTAAGAATACAATTCTTGTACCATCAATTTTACCTTTCACGTGGTGCTGCAGCATGCTCATTGCATAATCGATAAGCTTAATTATGGTTCTTGTAATTTTTTGAGCATATTAAATTGTTGCTTATTTGCTTCGGTTGGCATGTGCCTGCCCATTAAGCTCTTCAAGAGGGTGATTCAGGTATGGCCAAACTGAAATTCAGTTGGAACTCAATTTTATCCCCAACGTTAGCTTTTTTGGGATTTAAAAAAACCCCATAATTTTGATAATGTTCAAGATCACAAAGCCTACTTTGTACACATTATACTTGTAAAAAAAAAACTAACTCATTTTCATTATTGCCCTTATGATATTTTACTAATTAAACACTAATAATTATTTTAATTCTATTTCATTCACTTTTATTTTATTCCACGAATAAATTAAGGAATAATTATTGCATGCTTGTGAAGAACCTTTTACGTTCTTCACAAGCATGCAATAATTATCGATGCAGATAGTTGTCTTATTAAAAGATTAATTTAAATGATTAATTAAGCCCTTTAAACAATTCAATTTAATTACACGAGCTCGTGAATTCTAAAATTAGAATGCATAGTATTATCATGTGCCTGTGATAGAAAATTTATCCAAACTCAATAATTTAAGTTACCATGGAGTATTTTGTTAAAATCGAATCAAATAAATTAAAAATTGAATAAATCAATATTTTTTAAAATAATCGAATCTATTAAATTTTTTTTTATAAAAATTGAGAAAATCGATTGAATTTTTTTTATAAAAATCGAGAAAATCTATTGATAAAATATTGGTTAAACCGAATTAATCAATTTAACTGAAATTTTAAAATTTTGTTAAATTTTAATTAAAAAATTATTTAATTATATTTTTTAATAAAAATAATTAAATTAATATTTTTATTTATTTATTTTATTTAATTAAATTATAAAATTTAAAATCGAAAATCGAATCGAATTAATTAAAAATCTAATTGAATTTTTAAAAAAAAATCAAAAATTGAATTAATCAAATTGAATTTTAAAATTCGATCGGTTTAGTTTCGTTAATTTGATTTTTTCGAATTTTTGCTGTCCTCTATAAGTCACTGAATTTAACTTTTTTGGTTATTAATGATGTATATAAAACAATATGTCAGCACGGAAATGGTTCCCGGAGGTGCTTCGGCGGAGGAAGAGAACAGCGTCAATCATGCAACAAATGAACCATGATTTAATACACTTGCCATGTCGAGTAATCAATAAACAAAGAATCTAATACACTTGTATTCTACTATCTGACATGCTTAATTCATTTCTAATTTTTGTGTATCTGCATAAATGGATTAAAAAGAATCGTTTGCAGGCTCGAATTGGATTTAATAAAAGGGGAAAACAACAATTAATTATCCGATATTTGCAGCAAATGTTACAAGCCTTAGCAAATATGGATGGATTGCATTATTCTGTGTTATTTTGTCCGGAAGCTGACCAACGAAAATATGATAGCAAATACAATTATTTTCAAGAATGCCAATAACTCAACTGTGATAGGATAATTGAAGCTTAATCCTAAACCATCGTATCCTTCGAGCCAGTTGACCTTTACTCTGGAAGAGCTTCGACCAGTTGACCATTCTGTATAACCCGTTCTTAAGCATTAACAAGTTCGCACGTAGAACACAAATTAGCACAGCAACGTGGCTACAAAAAATAACTCGGTGAAAACGAGCTACGGTGTTGAGTTCAGCACGATCAAGAAGAGAACAGCAAACCTGTTGCATAGAAAAATGGGTGGAACAAGAGAGCAAGTTCACCACAATAAAAAATACAATAACAAACCTGTTGCATAGAGACATGGGTGGATCGAGGGTGCAACCAAATGCAGCAACCGGTTTCTTCCATCCTCCATAGTATGACAAACAAACATTCTTCCATCTTCCATAGCATATTCCTGTTGTCATTGGCTTAATATTTGAAGTCTAGGTGGTACCGGGAAGAAACATACCAACTTCATTGCATATTACTAAGAACCTGTTACCTGTAATAGGAAACAACACGATCTGAGGAAAAATTATTGCACCTCAGCCATAGTCTCCACGATAGTGAACACGTCCCATCATTCAATTTCGCTTCAAATTGAGCCTTTGATTTCAATTTCATTGCTATAGAAAAATGAATCCCAATCTATTCCCTGAAGAAACCAGACATGGTTTTATTGAACAATTCATCCAATAAAGGACTCAAGGAGCCACAGAATTGGTTCACCAGAAATAGAAAAATAGAACCACAAAATATTATCAAACAGAACTTCTGAAGGCCCATGATAAGCAAGAACAATGGATCAATGAAAAGCATAATTATAGCATGGAACAATCACATAAGCAAATATTACCTTTGAAAGAAAAACTGTTTGCGAAGGTAAAATAAGAGAAATATTTAAACAGCAATTTACTTTGAAGAAAGACAGTTGTCTATTAAAATTATTGAGCAAATTTGTTTTCACGTACCTCAACCTATTGGGCATTCCCTCACAGTATTAAAGTGTTCAATCAGTTTTAAGTCAATTGAAGTTGATACAAGACTGAGTTTTCTGCTGTCACCTTTTCGACAGCAGCAAACACCAGGGAGAAGCATATGGCTGAAAAAGTTATCCAGGACCTTTGTTTATTCTCTTCTGCTGCTTAATAAATCCATCCATCAAAGTGATATAAACTGAATTATTAACAGGTACACCTTTCTTGGTCATCTCTTCTAGAACAAGCTTAGCTTTTTTGAACTCCCCACTGTTGCATAGCTCATTAATGCGTTCCGAGTAGGGGGAAGAGCTAATATCTTCTGAATCCGGCTTTGAAGCATCAAACAAATCCTTTTGTTCTGTGTTTGTCTCTGATAAAGTTGGGATTTCGGATGATGGCAAAGTCAACTGCTCAGTCAATTTTCCCATCTCAACCATCTTAGACAGCATGTTCTTTACTTCTTCTGATCTTCCTGCCTCAGACAGTGCGCTTTGGATTGCACTGTAGGAATAGGCATCAGGTTTCAGACCCTTATCCTCCATGTCACCAAAAAGTTCCAATGCAGCATCAACTTTACCCTCATTGCAAAGTCCTTTTATCAGAGTATTATATGTAATTACATCCACCACCTCACCTTTTGAAACCCACGCCTTGAACAAATTAAGAGCCTTATCAACCTTAGCATCATCACACAAACCATTCATAAGAATGCTACATGTAACTACATTTGGTTTGAATGATTTCTCCACCATCTTATTATGGAACTGGAAAGCTTGCTCCAAATCACCCTCTTTACACAATCCATGAATTATAGTATTGTATGTAGCCTCATCTGGCACCAGCCCCTTCTTCATAAGCTCATCCAACATCTTAATTGCTTCCGCTGTTCTACCAGACCTGCACAATCCACTGATAACAGAATTATATGTTGTGACTTGGGGCAAAATCTTTTTCTCAATCATCTCATCCCATAGTTTCATTGCTTCATCAGGATTCCCGTCCTTAAAATAGGCATCGATAATGGTACCATAGCTAACTTCATCAGACACAAAACCCTGCTTTGGTGGGCTACGAAGCATATTGCATGCCTCATCAAACCTCTTCAATTTACAGAGATTGTAAAGGACAGTATTCATTGTGAAAGTGTCCATCTTAAGACCTCTTTCAACCATTTCATTCATCAACTCAAAAGCTTTTCCCACCTCCCCTGCTTTGCAGTAACCACTGATCAAAGTATTGTAGGTAATGGGATCTGGCATCACTCCCTCCTCCTCCATCTTTCTCAGTGACTCAACGGCCTCCTCCATCTTTCCCTCCCGGCACAATCCTTTGAAGATAATGTTATGTGTGACCAAGCTTGGCTTCACGCCCTTCTGCCTCATCTCTCCAAAAACAAGAAACGCATCGGAGCTCCTGCAACATTGGAAGCACCCATTGATAAGTGTATTATAGGTGACAACGTCAGGGGGTGAGTGAAGTCTCTCCATCTCATCCTTCAAACGGAAGGCTTCGTCAATGCGGCCATCACAGCACAGTCCGGCAACAAGCATGTTATAGGTCCAAATGTCTGGGAGGAAATTTGACTCCTTCATTGTATCAATGACTTTTCTAGCCTCTTTCATCCACCCCTGGCGACAGTAGGCAGCAAGTATGGTATTATAGGTGGACCGATTTGGTGGGATATCCTTTGTTTTCATTTCAGCTAGCAGATCTCGCGCGTCCTTCAACATGCCCCTCTTGCAATAGCCGTCGAGGATGGTGTTATAGGTGATGGTATTCGGGTGCACGCCAAACCCGGTCATTCTGGACAGAAGTGAGTGTGCATCAGTAAATTGGGCATGGGCGCAGAAACCGTAAATGAGGATGTTGAAGGTGTTGATACTGGGGGAGACGCCGAGTGAAATCATCTCATGGAACAGAGAAAACGGGACGGAGGGTGAGGTGGTGGGGGAGTGGACGAAGGCGGAGAGGAGAGCATTGGAGGTTATTAGGGAGGGACGGAGGCGATGGCGGCGCATGATCTGGAAAATCTGGTTGGCAAGGTGAGGCTGGCGGAGTTGCGCATAGGCGGAGACGGCGATGTCAAGTACGTACTTTGGCAGCTTCGGGTAGCAACTAAGGAGTTGGAGGTGGAGGAGACGGCGGCGGTCGAGGCGGATGAAGGAGAGAAAGAGCGACTTGATGTCGCTGAATTTGTTGAACCGAACGAGGGCCGGAAGGAGGGCAACGAGGGAAGGTAGAAGCTTCTCTGCGCTGGAATTGTCAGGGGGAAAGGTAAAGCGTCTTTGGATGAGTTGATAGAAGGCGAGAAGGGGAGCAGGGAAGGAAGAGGCCGGGGAGGATGCCGCAGTAGAAAGGATGGAGGCCGCGAGCGGAGGGGAGACGCGGGGCAGAAAAGGGGCGAGGGACTCTTCGAGCGGAGGAGCGGAGGGTGTCTGGGAGGCGAGGAGGACGGAAGCGACGTTCTTGATTAGGTTTTCGGCGGCGGAATCCTTCGGCGAAGGAGGGATCATCGGAGGATTAGAATGAACCTCCAGCCTCGCGTTTAGGGTTCGGGGATTTCTCGGCGGGCCAGAGGGAGGCGGAGGCGGAGGTGGAGACGGCGAGGGTGGCGACGACGTAGCCTGGTTAGGCCCGATAGGTTTATAGTGTGAAACAAGGGAAATCCGTAATTGGGCTTGTTAGTGGGCTATTTTGTGGGCTGGAATGGACTATAATTTGATCGACTCTGTCGATGACACTGGAATCTTTGGCTCTGCTCCTAAACTTTACGTGATATTATAATTTTCCAATTTAATATTGCCAAAAAGATATAATTGAGTGAGAGATTAATTAGATTACTGATATCTAGGACATATTCTCCAACTAATCTAGTAGAAGATGATCAATTCAATCCCATTTTATATAAAACGAAAGTAACAATTGTAAATATCTCCTGTGTGAAATATTAATAATTTAATCGTAAATATCTCCTGTGTGAAAATTAAACCTAGAAACCCATCATGATTTTTACCCCACGTCAATTGTGGGGAATTAATTAGTTCGATTGAAGAATGATATGGCACATAATTGATGAGCAGATATGTCTTATTAGCTTTGAAGTTTATAAAAGTAAAAACTTCAGCTAATATAAACCTCTTCAAACAATACAATTATATAAATTTAAACTTTAAAGTTCTAAGATTTTCAAGATTGAGATACAAAAGCTTCCGAAGATCAATCGATCGGGCAGAAACTATGGCAGCATGGACGAAAAGTAGATTAAAATCTCCCTGATCGAAATAAATGTAAAAAATGTGCTAACAATCTAAGATACATTTATATACACATTAGCAATGAAGTAATCAAATTCTTACAACTCACATTAGGAGATGAATCATGTTTCCTCATTTCTCCAACCTTCCGGCAATCGCCATCGTCTGTGCCAATATATCGACACCTTCGGCCAATGAGGAAACCCAAAATTGTAGTCTAAGGGTTCATCAGCCAATCCTCCGATGGTTAGAGGCAACCATACGTACCTCGAATCTTTAAGCTCAGAAGGGTTCCATCGGTCTGCCATAAAAATGAATGTACCAGGCAAACCTCGCAAAGGTAGTACGAAGGTGCCCTGTGCAAAAAATGTCGTCGACCTTAAGACTCTGTTCCCTCCAACACAAGGACTTCCCATCGTCTCCCACGGGCCCATGATCGACTCAGCTGCGTGTGCTAGTGCCTTGTTCGGAGCCCACCCCGAACAACCGGAAGTGATCATATAGTAGATTCCTTGGTGCTTGAACAAGGTAGGAGCCTCTCGATGTCGTCCCACCAAAATTCGCCTCATGAATCCAGCCACATTGAGGTAGTCATCTGTTAAAGGACCAACATGGAGCTCACTGTTGTCGTTGGAAGAGTATATGATGTAGGCCTCTCCATTGTCGTCCTTGAAGATGGTCATATCCCTACTGTCACAGCTATGAGGTCGCATGCTATACAGATATGTAAAAGGCCCTCTAGCAGAGTCACTGACAGCCACCCCAACTGAGGCTTTAGTGTAGTTGACATCGTCGATGTGCATCCACATGACATACTTATCAGTTTTACCATTGTAGATAACTTTAGGGCGCTCAAGGACATTAAACTTGTGAAGATCATGGGAGACATTGGTTTCCTCTCCTGGTAGAACAATCCCTTCGTTGGTCCATGTCCACAAGTCTTTTGAGGAATAGCAGTTGATTCCAATAATATCGACCTGGAGAAAAATATATAATTGAGCAAGTCCATTTTTCTCAAGGGATAACAGATCGAAATTTCAGAATCCATGGAACAAGTATTTTACAAAAATGAATTGATTATCCAAAAATTTGATAAGTATGTTTAAGTTTCATAGATAGAAGAAAAGTACATGGACAGGAATATGAAATATAAAGAGTAATTCATCACCCATAAACATTTTTGACCAAAGGAGTTTGTGATCAAGACGATAAGTAATTCAGTAATTCACCATCTCTCACGATTGTAAGAGGAATATGGCAACAATACATGGAAAATGATCAAGATGATAATGACATGGACATGACGATTGTGGACTTCAAGTTACCTACAGATTTATGGTTGCAGGAACTTGGAACACTATGCAATCAAAAACTAAAGTTGGCATTTACAACAGGCATTAAAGGATAATTTTTAATCAAATTGACAACATAACAAGTATAAAGCATAAGAATTAAACTGACCCGTGCAGTTGACCTCTGGTGAGCATGATATGTCCGGCCATCTTTGTTCTCTCCGTACCAGTAGTATGTCTCTGTATTATCATCATACAGAAGACCTCCACCATGAGCTTGAATCGGGTTACCATCTGTGTCAAGCCACAGTCGACCCGGATAGAAATGCATGCTGTCATTCCCTTCTTTAATTAAGCTTATTGCAGTCTTTTTGCTAGGGAAGAAAAAGGAATGTACTTGAGAAGATGCATCTAAAAATTCACGAATTATTGTACTCGGTTTTCTCGGTCCCTTTCTCTTTACAGCACGAGGAGATCGCCGATCTTTTGGAGGTGCAAAATGAAACTCCTCTCTTTCTACTTTCTCCATTTCTCTAGTATCAACAAGATGATTCAAGTGCACAACAATGTCCTGCCTCTCATTTTGGTGTATATGGGCATAGAAATATACAATGAGAATGAATCCCGTCAAGCTCCAAATAGCTAAATACGACCATCTTCTTCCTGCATTGCAATGGAAAGCAGATGATTTCCGGTGTTTGTTTCTGATCCTCATTCTGCTTTTTTTCTACCTCCAACACAATGCTGCAGTATTAGATATTAAACCTATATAGATCCAGAGAACTACCGATCAAATTCACATCCAAGTAGTCTGACATTTGCCATATTTCCTATCCAAGATTCAATCCAAACGACGACTTGGGACCAAAAATAAGAGACTAACCTAACATTACAGTCCAGTAAATAAACAACAAAGCTAAGTGTATAGCATGGACTATTAATTTTCAGTCTTATACATGTATTCTGATGTTTCAAAGAATTGATGTCAGTCATATAATCACTCTTAGAGTGTTAAACGTACAGAGAATATAACTGGTAGATTAGTTATGGCTATAATTGTTACAAATTATAAACTTCATTAACAATTTATATAATCATGGAAACTACAAGTTGTTAGTGTAAAAAAAAAAGTATATTCATTAAATATACCTTTTTTTTTTGCATATTTGCCACATCAAAATCTAATTTTATAAACCTTTTGAAGTATATTCATTAAATATTTTGGAATGACATTTGATTACGAATAAGGATGAATAAAAGGATATAAAATGGAAAGCAAACAGAAGAGGAGAGGAAAGAAAGTTCAATTTTGATAGATATTAAGAATATTATAGGAGCATCAATATGAGTTTAGTTTAAGCTTTCATGAGAGATTTATAAATTAAAAGGAAGCATATGCAATACTGGATTTTTGAAATGGAAAATACGCTATTTCACAATCTGAAAAGCGTAAACATGTCGTTACCCCATCATGGCAGATCATGTTTCAATGTTCTCTAAGGTGTAGTTTCTATCAGGGAGAACACACGTACATGCTCATTAAAACCATTCATGATTCATCCACTCACATCATTGCCCTCACTTTTAATCAATTATAACAGAGTAAAACACACAGACCTGTAAGGTCGACCATCAAGATCCTAACCGAGTGCAAAATACTTCTTGATTTTTTTTTGCAAAAAAAAAAAGAAAAAGAAGAAAGCAAATCAATTAAAAAGCTAAAACGGTCTTCCTTCAAAAAGAAGTTTATTTTCTTTAAACTAAACATTCTTAAAAAAACTCGTCTCTCCAAACAGAACAGCAGATCTGAAGACGTACACGCAGGTAAGGTCTTTGAACTGGCTTGCCCCAAACAAAGGAAAGGGAATGAAGAATTAACTACCTGAGAAGATCGTAATCACGAAGGCTGATCTCCAAGTATCTGCCATGGCCGTAGCATCACCACCTCGCGGCAATCAGCATCTCCCTCAATCCCTCTTTTCTCCTTTAAACGATCTGCAAGAGAAAGAGCAAGCCTTAGGGCTCCAACGACGCGTGTGGCAGAGACGAGATTGGTGTTGATTAGATTTAAAAATCAAAGTCCACGGCCTTTAGATCTGTTCCTCTTCCCGGAGATTTCTTTTACCCCTCTTACTTTTCCGACTGTAGTAAATAGTAATAAGCTGGAGAAGGTTTGGCGGTGTCCGTGGTCGCCTGTTGACTTGTGAAGTAAAACTTCGCTTATCGGTTTTGGTTAAGTCGAAAATTTATTTTTAATTTTAATTAACTAATTTTATGATTCTAAATTTTAAAATAAAATTATTTATAAAATTAAGAAGAATCTAAGTTACCTTCAAATAAGGATGGAACCGATTTGAGCCGAGAATGTCAAATATCAAAAGCAATACTTGTATTACTATTTATGTCTATCGTGACTTTATATGATCCGAGAATGTTAAACATATATTGTCTCCGCGTGTGTAACCGAATTGGTACCTAAGTAAGATTTATCAGTAAAGATACATGGTTGAGTTTTCGATATATACAAATACTACTTCGAATTATCTCGTATCTCTTATTTTAAAAGGTCTTCGACTTATCTCATGCCCTTAATCTACAACTAAATAGATAAATTTACAATAAGTTGGAACGAACAGAAAATGCTGGACGGTTGGGCACGAGGTTACATAACTGAAAAGTGAATTCAAATGATAATGTAATTATCATAATATACAATTTACAATGGGTACGTGCAATTTGCTAGCTTCTTCATCCGAGAATTAAAGCTGGAATTAGCTAGGAAAAGAATGGAGCAAAACAATATAGATAAGTTTAGCTCAAATGTTAAAAAAAAAAGGGCAAAAACGTAGAAAACGCCCTTTTTTCGATCACTCTACATTATATAACATGATAGCGCTGAAAAGGCCTCAAAATTAGGGTCTCCAGACATGACAAAAACAAGATTATTTCGAGGGTGAAAAGAGTAAGGTATAAATATAATAGAAGGAGAACATAATTTGACAGTGGCCCTCAAGGTTCAGTCTTTTTCTTTGTTGATGCCATTTTCTTGGGCTTGCCCCCAGCAAAGTTGCCTTTCTTTGCCTTGGGCGGTGCCTTCGGCTTCTGCACTATTCGCCTTGGTTGATCTGGATCATCATTAGGATCCACCTCTTCATACTGGATGGGTTTTATGATTACACCAGGTTTCTTAACAACCTACGTATATACAAAACAATAATGGTCAAACAGGAAGATATAAGCATCCAAAACAACGCCAAAGACAGATATATACGCTTGACACATATTAACTAGGAAGAGTTGAGGTGTGGAATTCAAAGGAGTATGATGAATAGTAAGAAAGGGTTTAAGAAATAATGAATTGGCATCCCAAACAGCCTCAAGTAGAATGACTAACATTGCAACAAAAAAGAAATGTATAAAAACTGGGGGAACAAACTGTATATGAAATTGCAATTGTACACAAATGTTTATGAAATTATAATAATACTCGTGGACTAGCACATGACTGGTATTGAAAATCTTAATCAAATATTCTATTGGATGTAAAATATTACTAAAAACACATCATTGCAATTATCCGGTGATAAAATGTCGACTATGAACTTCATAAGAAAAAAATCAGAAAAGCATAACATAAATTCAAATCTAATGATAAACAGAAGTGTGAATGCATCTAGGATATTTCAAAACCACTATTAGATCCTTAATAAGTAGCAATAATCCTACCGTCATTAGAAACAATACAATAGAATCAACTTATCACTGTCTGCAGGTCAGCACCCAAAAGCAGCTACAAATAAGAAATACATAAAAATACCTAAATTTAACTTCTTTTTAAAAATATATAATATTCAAACGATATGGAAACCAGGATTGCATCTTATCTTGGGATCATACTGAATCTTGAGTAAAAAAACAGCTGAAAACATGAAAATTTGATTGGTCTTCGTTTTATATACTGTATCCAACTGAAACAAGCAGCAAACCATTCTGAGACATAATAACATCCCAGCTCGGCAGATATGTACATCAGTGAAACACATTCCAGAATATTTATTGGGAATCGCATCCCAGGAAACATATTGGAAATCCTGATGAAATCATTTCTAATGAATGTTCATTTGTGTAACGACCTTATCTGAAAACCATTTTGTGATTAAATATTTCCAATCCTCACACTGACAAGTAGAAATGGATGCAAAGAGAAGTTCAAACACAGCAACTAAACACGCGCACAAACAACCAACAAATAATAACTCAAACCATTCTCGTGGCTCTCATTTTTGTTTGTTTTTGTCAAACCATCCTGTCTTTTCCATATATTCTAAGATAAATATGCAGAATACTGAACCAAAAGAAAAGACAAGCACTCACAGTGGGCCGATTAAGTGTTCCAGCTGTTATTGCTGGATTAAAATCTGGTCCAATTGGCATCCGAATGCTCTGCTCATAAACTTCTTCAGAGGTGTATGGAAAAGGCAGACTCTTTGCAAGAAGTTTCTCAGCCTTCAAGAAAACAAACATATCATCTCAAGGTAAGAATGATGATATAAAATTATGTATCTACATTTAAGGTAGTGCCTATTCTATGAAAGAAAAGTGAATCCTACTGCTTAATAATATTTACAACAAACAAAAAATATAATAGTTGTAATATAAACAAAAAGCAAAAGAAGGTATTTCACCTTTTTATCAACATTTTCAGAAATGATCACATTTTTTAGGCTGGCATCTTTCCTCTTCTTAAGTGCCTCCTCTCTCTTCCTCTTAGCATTTTTATGTTCATTTAGCATCCAAGAAGGCATACCTCTCTTCTGCTGAATATCTGTCCATTGGCCCCATCCTGGAATTAATTCTGGCTTTTCTGGTTCAGGACACTCTTCATTCAGATGTTCCAGTTTATACTTCTCAAATTCAGCTTCCACATCATCACCAGCAAAGGCTTGGTGTATAAGGTCAGCTTGAGATGGAAGTTCATAATCACGCTTTGGACTCGAAGACAAAAATCCATCAACCATCTTTTCCTCAGAATCACCATCACTATCTTGATCCATACCCTCAGGCTGGACGAAGAAGACAGCCCTGTAAACTCTATTCAGTGATTAAATAAAAAAGAGGTTGGAAGGGTGCAAACCTCAGGTGGATGCGTAGGCATCTGAGAATTCTGGATTGATGCAGCTTTAGTGCTCCCAGCATCTACCACATTTTCTCCATTAATCTACCCAAATCATTACAATACTGATTACCGACAAAAATGAGAAAATGAATTAAAAGAGATACATTCTGTATAAAACCTGACACCTTTTTCCAAGAATCTGAAGCAAAAATTGCAACTTCAAATGTTGTCTTCGGACCAGGTTCTTTGACAATGTCATCAAAACTCTGCGAAAAACACATAAATGAAGAATAGCAATCATGAACTGGAATCACCAATCAGTGAAAATCATTACCTTGAATATGGAATGAGTGACATTTTCGGAGTCATCATCAGATGCAGGTCCAAGATTGGCATTCTGTGCTGGATTATTTACTTCCTCGTCAACATCTGCCTGATCAATGGTATCTGAACCACCTTCACTATCACTATTATGGTCATCATTGAATGCTTTTATTCTCTTATGGGATTTTTGAAGTTTTTCCTTCGGGGGTCCAAAGACTTTTCTACCACTTACTTTATCTGATTTTGTATTTTTTATATCATGTCCCTTCTCAAGTTGTCTCAATGATGCATCATATTCATGAAGTGCCATCCGAGCTTCTTCTTCCACTGCGTCTTGTTGTTTTTTCAAACCTCGTTCCTTAAAAAAAAATAATAATTTTTGAGCTTGAAGAGACCATAAGAAAGATTTAATCCCAAAAAAAATGATAACAAGCTCAAGTTGGACACATGACAAAGTAGAATGCAACATACAGACCCCAAAGAATCCCTAAAACCTGGGATCCTAGGCCTCCCTTCTTATTCATCCTTGACAAAGATGAGTTTTCTTCTCTTGAAGAATAGAAGTATACCTTATATTCTCTTAGCCCAACAAACACTAGCTATGGTTGCCGGGTGATACTTGATCATGTGGTATTCCTAATATGGAATAAAATCTCAGGCCTTACTGGTTGACACAATCAAGATTTTTCTATACCACTCCTGCATCAAAAAGCGCATTGACACCGCTTGATGAAACAACACTTAAAAGGGAGGTCAAAAGATATTTATTATTTTTGAAATTAAATTTGTTAGATTCTTAGTATTGTCAATATTATATAAAGCTGAACTCCAATAAACTTTGTTAAACTCTTTCCTTGAACCACTCTAATAAAATAAATCCATTATAGACTAATATATTTTTATGTCTTTAACAATGGAAGACATATTGTAAGACACAATTAATTACGATTGCAAATTGCAATTAATCCAAAAATAACTTACACTGCAATAATAATTCTTTACTATTTTTCTCAACTAACATGGGTTACCAATTGAACATTGATGTAACAAACCCCACTTGGAAAGTGAGCTTACCCTCTAACACAAACTTGAAAAATTAAATGATTGGCGCAAAAAAATCCACAAACACAACAACAACAACAAAAGTAGCTGAGTTGATTCCAGATGATTGCACCATCAAGGTAGCATCACAAGAACAAGAATAAAAGAGTGCGGACAGGCAGAGAAGAGGAGTTCTAAGGGAGTTTGAGGAAGAACACGAAGGAGTATGGAAGCTAAGTAGAAAGTTTGGAGAACAGGAGGAAGGAGGAGGTGAAGCAAATAGAGGGAAGTGGCAAGGGGTTCTAACAAAGAAGGAGCCAAGTATCAATTGGTGATAGAGAGAGGAGACATATGGCAGAGAGTGGTGGAGGGAGGGAAGGAGATATGAAAGAAAGAAACAATGATATCGCTCTATTTTTTATACAGAAGTAGGTCATATGGGACAGAAGAGTGCAAAATAGAGGGAGGAACAGTTCTGCAAAGGGCAGCAGCATATGAGATCTGGAGAGGAGGAAGACGGAGAATGCAAGAACTCATCGTGTTAGACTCAATGAGAAGGGTGGAAGTCAGAGACTCCTGTGTTTGTTCAAGTCCTTGGGTGGATTAGAAGGATGGAAAAGAGAGAATTTTGTTTAATTCTTTACTGATATCAACAATGCATACATATCCATATTGCCACTTTTATAAAATTAACCTCATCATAAATTTGGTCTCTGAGTCTATTTCACACATTTATCATTTGTAACATCCTTGGTTCTTGATAGCAGAATTCATATTAAAACTAATTACAATTATGATAAATTCCAAAATATAGTTAAGGCTGGAATTAAATATATTTTTTACTCAAACATTATTAAAATGGTGCTCTTATTGATCACCGAGTTGGGGCAGAAGCACACAATCCAAAAATAAATAAACGTAATTATTCTCCTAGCAAATCTCAAATTTTGCAAATACAGTAAGTTGTAGGTGTTAGTACTTATATTAAGAAAACTGATAAACAACTACAAAATTGATTAAAAAATAGCAATATCACAACACTAACAAAAAAAATGATGCAAAACGCACAGCCAACAACAGCAAATATATTCATATACTGACTGAAGATGTGGAAATATACTCTAAAAAATCATCATACCAAGATGTAAGAGCAAAAAATAATCCATACCATAAATGGCAATGCAAAAACTCCGGACTTAGGTAGCTCGCTTGCATCTTCAAGGGCTTTGAGTGTACTTTCTTTTGCTTTATTTAGCAATTTGGAAACATTTTTCTTTCCTTTTTCAGATAATAGTTCATCACTGTCATCGTTGTCATTATCATCCGTAGAATTATCATCATCATCACTACTGTCTTCAATTGAATTCATTTTCCTAGTCAAAAGTGCATGCTGATGGAGTTGTTCTGTTATGGCAGATCGAGTCCCTTCATCTTGAATATCTAGTCCACGCTTTAAGATTCGTTGTGCCCACTTTGATCGGTTTTTATGCTTCAGTGTCATTCTTTCCTGCATAAATTTCAAAAAACATCAATTTAAAATTGTAAAGAATAGAGATGCTAACTGTATGGAAAACTCATTGCCAATAATTAAGAATTGACAAACTGAATAGCAGTTTCATTTACCTCTGCTCGTTTAAATTCTTGTTTCCTAGCATTCTCTTTCGCAACTTCGGGATCCATTTCCATTGCAGAAGCTGCCTTTAATCTCTCTTTTTTAAGAATACGGTGGTATGTCTTGGATTTTATTTTTTTGATACGCTTTGACTTCATTTCATGATTAAAAAGAAGGCTACGCATTTTAGCAAGACGATGTTGGTGTTCTTTCACATCCTCAATATTTATCTGTAGGAGAATCAATGAATGAGGTAAAATCTGTAAGCTCGAGATATATTAGACTCAGCACACATCCCACACTAAATAAGGATACTCATACCACAGCAAGAAATTAAAACTCTAGCAAATGTACTAAGATTTGTCAAGTCAACAAAATGGATTTATCTGACATGACATGTTGAGAATTTAAGCTTGAGAGGATATGAGACTTTCCAGTTCTCATCGTATGTAACTTAGGGAAAATTGCAATTAGAATGAGAAATTTATTCTAGGTAATCTAATGTCCAAGCATATAAAGGGCCCAAAAAAAATTTAGGCCCCTTTTAAATCACAAACTGTAAAACAAAATAGATTAAAAAAATTACAATGCAAACAGATTGTGATGTGGTGATGGCTATGCGGTGATGCTGATAGATGGTGAATCGATAATACAATCTACTTTCTTTGACAATTTACTTTCTTTGACAATTTACGTCGCCTTCATTTGATTGAGAGTCAAGACTCTAGAGATTTTTCTTTGTTGTTAATTGTTATACTCCATCTGACTCAAGATCTGCTTTCTTTCCATTTTGATAATATGGTTTCTTTCATATGTGACATTTTCAATCTTGGTGAGTGCTATGGGGTTTAGGGGTTCAGTGCGAATTTGTAAATTGTGTGAAATTGGGACTACATTGTTGTTGTTTAATTGACTTGAAAATGTGAGAGACTAAAGGGAGATTCTATAAAGTTGGATGCTCAAGTTTTAAAAAAAAACATAGAAAAAAATTAATCACAAATTTAACTTATATTTTAATGTATCCCAATTTCTTTAATTGCTCTATCTTGTTAGGTATATGCATCATTCATTCATATATTTATGTGTTCTAATAATTATGTGTTCATATTTCTCAAGTTGGATTTAAAGTATTTGAATTAATTGTTTACAAAAAATTCAATAATTTATATATTTTTAATATTTTACTAGATATAATCAAGGAAAAAAGGTTCCTAAACATTTATCTAGCCCTCAAAAGAGAAAAAAGAAAACAAAGAAAAGAAGCATTAATTCAAAGCTCAAGTAGGTAATATTGTTTGAGGAGGGCCATTTTTTCAAATTCGCCTCACGTCTAAAAAATATGAGGTACTGCCCAAATATAGCTGTGGTCAGCTAGGCAGAAAGCCTAACAAAGTTCAGAGTAGCAACCGTACCTTAATCATAAAATTTATGCTGCAAAACAGTATCATGCATCAAAAGTGGATATCACTGTATTAAATTAACAACACAGTTAGGCCCTATCTAGCATGCGCGAAGGTTTTTTTCTCAAGATTGGCTCAGAGCATATAAATACATATCCAGAAACATTTGAGATCAACATATTGATAATCATCCCAATTGGTTATTTTGAATTAATTCCATGACCTCCAATGATATCTACATTGCACAGCACTCAAACATATATTATCATCATGCAGCTTCCACCAAGTTCTCCGATGAACATCTCCGGGGGCTATGGTGCAGCAGAAGGGCGACTAGTTGTCATCTCAGGTATCCACAGTTTGATCCTCAGCTACGACGTATTTTGCAAGAATTTTTCCTCCAAATAAGGCGCGAACCCTGGGACGCTGGGCTTCTGAACCACCCGCCGCGAGCACTTCCCGATTTACCCTAGCGGCCGATGGGAAATTTCTGTGGGGCCGAGCCGGTCGCCCAAGGTTGAAAAAACCTCGTTAATCGTCCGGTGAACATCTCCCACTTGAGAGTCGAAACCTTCGACCATAATCATCTTAAGATTTTCCCTCTTCCAGACAACCAAATAATTTATATATTTAGTTACTTTATATGTCCATACAATGATCAATACCTTAAGATATAAGGATCATACAACACAAATTTGGCTTAGACAATCCAAATTCCAAGTATAAATTGAATTGGGATCTCATGAGCCCTTAATGGAATATACTTCAATTTGCTAAGGTAATTCAGAATTTGGCATTCAATAAATTAGACTTGCTTATTCATACCCTATCATTTGAGAAAATTTGACTGTACAAGATCCTTTTCCAAATTGAAAAAGCATTTTCAGTTCATATTGGCATCTATCTTATAGAAATTGCTATATACTTATACCAAAATGCAACATTTTATCAGTCATTGTGTTGTTTATACATTTATTTTATGAATAATTTTAAATACGTTTTATCAAATTAGAACATGAAATTCCAGAAGTTCATGAGAATGCTCATACTGAAATCTAATGTATATTTTAAAATTATAAAAATACAAAATACAACTTTCAGAATTAATTTTTTATTGAATCTTTACCTCTATTTGTTTCTGTCCCTTCAAAGGAACACAACTAGAAAAAAAAAAGAATTCTCTTCATTTTTTATCCACATCCCACTTTCTTTATCTTGTATTTTGCCTCTAACGAATCATGACTGTAATTTTATAGAAATTCTCGTCATTCATCTTAAACATTCACACACTACTGTTGAAAATACCATTTAGGATACTCAATAAAATCTTTTATTTCTAAATATTAATTCACAATTCAACCTATGAGTTTATTCTATTTACACTCTCATTAATTAATAAAATTATTATCTACAAATGACATATAGCAAGAAGGTTTAACTTGAATATAACTGGTAGACTCATTTAGTACCAACACCAAAAATGCATAGTTGACTGCTATGCTATGCCCTGTTTTCCAATGAAGTATAAAAACACTCCTGTATCATATGATACTAATTAAAATGTAGAAAATAGAAAAAAGTAATGAGAATACCTGGTTAAGCTCTAAAAGTCTTGCACCGTCTTTGTTATAAGCTTCTACAATCTCTGGATCACGAACTAGTAATGCCATCTTCTTCTCAAACTCAGTCCTTGGTTCGAATTCAGAAGCAATTGCTCCTACAGTTGAAAAACCCAAGTTCACATCGGCATCAAAGTGCAAAGTAGGAGCCTCCCTATTCCTCTTAACCAATGGCTCCCACTTAGTCATATCTTTCCTGGTATGGAAATAAGCCACCTTCCTCTCCAGTTTCTCCCTTTCCACCTTTGGCAGCGGAACCTGAACAGTCATTGGCTTTGTCTCTATTTTGTGCAATTTCTTCCGAAGGTTTTTGTACCCAGGCTCCTGCTGAAGAGGATCCAAAAGATCATGAATACTGATCTTCTTACCATTTAGATCCCCTTGAAAGTCCGTGACGACAATCTTCTTTTTTTGCTGAGCTGCGCCAAATTATAAATAAATTCATTAGAACTCATCAAATTTTCAATTTTTAAGCTGACGCATACCATCAAAAGCCATGCTTGGGAGCCCTGTAATATCTTCGAGCATCCTTGGATGCCTACTGTTTTCCTGATCATCGTCTGACTTTTCTGAAGGTTCGCTATCAAGTTCCTCATCCTCTGAAGGCACATCCTCATCCTAACAAGAAAGAACGGATTCGAACCTATAAGTAAATGACTATCCCATACTTTGACATACACGCCAAAGTAGCGAGAAAATGAAATTAGGTTACCTCAAACTCTTCTGGTAGCTCATACTCGTAATTATCTACAGAATCATAGCGGCGGTTCTTTCGTGTCTCCTCCTCTGGGGTTTCCTCGTCATACTCATAGACATCTTCTCCAAATTTATCTTTTACCGAATCCGATTGTTCAAGGTTAGGATCAGCATTGAAGTGCTCGAGTTCCTTGTGGACGGCAGAAGGCAAGCGAGGCCCATGCCTCTTTTTCTTGTCCCTCCCACCCTTCTTTGTACCCTTACGTATCTGTTTCGTATTCTTGCCAGTCATTGCGTTCAGTGTTATATCCAAACGTTTGATTAGAGAATAAATTCACGAGCGCGTGGGAAGAGGAAGGGAATAGTGAACTCGCCGGAGGAGGGCCTGCAACACCTACTATCCTTACGCGTCCTAAATAAAGAATAAGAGAAAGCGTACGAGGAGCTACAGCACTTACCGAAGGAGAAACCACCCGCGTCCAAAATGAAGAAGATGAGAGAGCTGCGACTCCTACCACGAGATAAAAACCTTCAGGTCAGGGAAGATGAGGAAGGAGGGGAAAACTACTGAACGAATGCGGCGAGGGTTTGGGCGATGGCGGCGGCGATGGGGGCGGCGACAGCGAGAAAGTCCGTGTAACCGCGGCCGCGTTTTAGGTCGGAAAGGATCGAAACTCGAGGGTTCTGCTACAACGTAAAATCATCGTTGGGCTACAAGCGTCCCGTTATTCCTCTATTCTAATTAATGGGTTGGGCTTCTAATGTGCATGATCTTCAATTAAATTTTAAAAATAAAAATAGTATCAATTATTTTAATAGAATTTTACTATATATATATAAAAGAAAGCTAAAGAAAATCTTAATATCAAAATCAACTGAAGTAATATTTTTATAAATTTCATTCGTATAGTTTAAGAGAACTCTAAAATCGTAAATTTAAAATCCGACTGAAGCAAATTATTTTAAAATTTATATTTTTTAATATTGGATAGAGGTCCTAACTATATCTTATGCCTATTAAAATGTGACCTTTAAAATATTCATTCCCATTGAAATTAAAACAGATCATGAATTTAGATTGGAAAAGAGTAAGACGCTAAAGGTGCAAAGTAATCCAATCAAATTGAATAGTACGAAAATATTGTTATTTGAATTGAGTTTGGAAAATATATATTTATGAAGTTTAAATTTGATTCGCAGTTAAAAAATATAAATAATTTTGTTTCAAATTTGGTTCGAAGGGTTCGGAATTGAATTATAATTTGAAATGATTTAAATTAATGTAAATAAATTTTAAATTATAAAATTATTAAAAATATATCAGAGTTCGAGATCAAGTTTGACTCTTGACTCATGAATAATTGCATTAAGGCTGAGTTTGATATGGGATAATATAAAGGTTGTAATGTAATGTAATCAAGATTACATTACTATGTTTGGTAACGAGTAGTATGTAATTTTTGATAACCATAGGCTGTGTTTGGTGAAGGGATAATCCATCCTGTAATGTAATCAAATATTGGCTGCTGACAACCGACAACGACGACCGATGACATGGTTGACGACGACCGATGACCGGCGATCGGCATCGGCGGCCGGCGGGCGACTGCCGCGGCGGGCGACGGCCGGCGACGGCGGGCGGCGGGCGGCGACCGGCGACGACGGGCGGCGGGCGACGACGGGCGGCGACCGGCGACGACGGGCGGGGGCGGCGGGGGGGGGCGGCGGGCGGCGACCGGCGACGACGGGCGGCGGGCGGCGGGCGGCGGGCGGTGGGCGGCGGGCGGCGGCCAGCGACGGTGGCGACGGCCGGCCGTCGACCGACGCTGCCCAACCGTCGACCGACGCTGCCTGGCCGACAACTTTACAAGCTGTAATGTAATCGGATTATATCGGTTTTGTTTTGTAATCCAGATTACAAATCATCAACCTCTTTTATAATCGAGATTACATTACATTACGATTTTAAAGTTATTCCAAACAAAGGAATCCACCTTGTAATGTAATTTTGATTACATTACAGTATGGATTACACAATACCAAACGCAGCCTAAATATTATGGATTTAAATTCGGTTTGAAAAAAAGTATCAAATACTTTTAGAGCCGGCCGGCTCTAAAAACTCACTAAGCGGCTAGTTTCGTTTGCGCCGCCAGGTACAAGGAGAATCCCAAATTGCATAGCTGATATTAATTTGCTCTGATAAAGTTTGCATGAGATGAACAATCAAGTACATCAATCTTCAAATGATCCAAGACTCATCGATAGATATAATTACGCAGCATGAGGCTGAGTCTCACTGGCTGCTGCTGCTTCTTCTTCATCATCATCATTCTCCAATTGGCTGTAGTTTCCCTTCTCCTTGAAGAGCTGGACGTGGTGGTGTTTGCAGTAGAGCTTCCCCTCATGAGCAATGTAGTTTGAAGGGCTGATGACGCACCCTCCATGGCAGCACTTGAAGCAGCTCTTATGGTATGGCTTTCCGTTCACCGCCACCTATACAGATCACGGATCAGAGCTAGCTAGGCTCATCATTTTCTATCGCAAGCAACTTACGCACGTACGTACTCTTTCAGTTGGATACACAGTCTTGTCGCACCCCACACACTTCTCTCTGGTACCAGCAAAAGCACTCGACACTTTGTTTGCGTTCTTATATAAAACAATACCGTCGTCTCAGTTTCAGTATATCATCAGTGACTAATTAATTAAACGCCTCCTTTACCTGTTTATCGACTTGCTTTTCTGGCTTGGCAACCTTCGGAGTCCCTGGATATATTAACACAATTAAACTCAAGCGTGATCGATCGGTAACAAGTAGTGTTGCGTTGGAAGAATAGATAATTGAAGGGAATTAATCAATGTCATCACCGTCGAAGCTTTTGTCCAGGCTGCCAGTCATCTTGAAGAGTTGATCGAAGTGTGGTCTGCAATAGAGAACTCCCTCGAAGGAGTTGTAGTTCCCCAGCTGCAAATTCGATCGAAACCATAGAGCTAGGCTAGCTAATTTCATTGAAAGAATGTATATTGTTTCTGATTAATTAAGATAATTAATTAATTAACCTTTAAGGTGCCTTTGCAGTGGTGGCAGCGGAAGCAGGCCTTGTGGTAGAGACGGTTGTCGGCGGTGAGCTTGTCCACCAAGTAGACGGTCTTCTCGCAGGCCATGCACTTGGTCGTCGTCCCCTGGAACGCCATTTCCTGTCTTCTGCTTCGAGGAACTGGGCCGGCCATTTAAAGGAATCGAAGAGGCAATCAGGCGATCGTCGATCGATTAGTTGTTGCGGCGGAAGCAAGCAAATTTCGATAAGTTGACAGAGCTAGAAAACTGAAAAGTACTGATAGTTCTATGTCTTCAGTTTTACGACATTCATGATTCGTGCAGCATCAGCACGTACGATCGAATCCACAGCAGTTGCTTCGAATCTTGGCATTCTGATTAATTAATACTCTATTCGAAGCTAGATCGATCATAGCGTTTTGTTTTCTCTTTAATTGGTCGAGTTAATTACATGAATCTTTCATCAAGTTTTGGCATTTCTGTCGGAAATAATCTGTTGTTTGTTAAGATAAATAAAGTACGGTTGGTTAATTAATTAATTAATTAAATGAGATTGTGTGTTACTTGAGTCCTCAGCAACGTCTCGTTTTGTTTAAACAAGGTGAAGTTGTTGTGCATGATGAGATGACTGAGACCTACCAGCTTACCAGTGTCGGCACAATTATGGATCAGACTTGGCATCTTAAATTATGGAAATTATCAAAAGGATATTTTAAAAAAAAGCATAAGGACAATGGGAAATTACCTTAAAATCCCTGATGACATGTCAAACTCTGTCCTCAGTCTCCAGGTCAGAGAAAATGTGTTTCAACTCTCTGCCAAAATCTGATCGGTCATTGCAACTCCCTTCAAAATGTGATTTTACTTAATTGCCCATGATTTTAATTAAAATCCATATGTAGCTCAATTCTTTCGGCCCGAAGTACCAACTGCAACGCCTTCCTGCCCTAATTCAACATCGACTTCCTTCTCTAAATTCAAATCATCGACGAACAAAGCCGACGTTGATGCATTGAAGGCCAAAATCGAAGAGGCGATCACACCTTTGCAACTCATTTTTCCGGTCGAAGCCTCAACTGGCAACGACACCGCCTTCTTGCCCTAACTCAAAGAGGCGATCACACCTTTGCAACTCATTTTTCCGGCCGAAGTCCCAACTGGCAACGCCACGCCTTCTTGCCCTAACTCAAAGAGGTGATCACACCTTTATCAGTGAGTCTGAATTTGAATTTTTTCAATTGAATGATGTCATGAGATTTACATTTAGTTTTTTTGATTGTGTGTATTCCATGAGATTTCCGTTTAGTTGTTTTAATTGTGGGATTTTGTGTGTGTTTTTGGTTGATTGTCGATTTGATGACCAATATTTGGTTGACGGAGAAAAAAATTTATGTTACATTTTTATATGAATATTGATCTTCAGTTATATTTGAATAAAATGTTATATTTTTGTGGATTAGGTCGAAAATGGAATCTAGAACTGGCCTTGCAACCTTGTATTTTTGGGTAGTTGTAAATGCAAGAATTAGTTGTTTGTGATTTCAATTTTCAGTGGTTGTAATTTACTGGATATATTTGTGAGTCTTGGCAAAAAATGTGTGGAGATTACTCCTGAATCTATGATTCTGCAATACATAGCGCCACATCATAAGATGTACGTGACTTTGAATGACGATGATGATGTCCTGAATATGATACATCTTCATATGTGTGTGAAGCTCAGTATGATTAATTTGAGGGTAGAGAGTAGAAATGCATACATTGGCAACCTAAATTTTGAGAGGTAAAATATATTATATCCCTGTTCATATTTTTATTTTGATAATATGTTATGTTACTTCTAGCACAAGTGCATATAATATGGTTTATTTGACACTACTAATCTTATTTAAATTTAATATCTTTCATTATGTATGTATGGTATATATATACTTATTTTATACTTATTTGTGTCTGGTTCATCTTAATAATTTTGTATCAAGCTGGTAAGGGTTGAGGAAGAACAGACACAATCTATGAGTGATGAGGAGATTGAACAGACCTTATTGTCGAATACTATAGATGCTTGGATTAATTGCATTTATGGTGAAGGGCAAACATTCACGGATGCTGCTGATTTTAGAAGATGTGTTAAAAACTATACTGTTGCTACAAGACGCTCATTTTTTTATAGAAAAAATGACAGCGAGAAGGTTATTGCTATTTGTAGCGAAAAGAGTTGTGGATAGAGAATTTATGCTTCAAAATATAAAGCAGATACTATATTTGGGATCCGAAAATGTAACCTGCAGCATACATGTGGTGAGAATAATCTACGTACTAGAGGACATCCTAAAGCTGATGCAACTTGGATCGCTAATGCGGTGAAAGATAAATTGAGAGAAGAGCCCTTTTATCGCCCTTGTATAATTCAAAAAGACTTGCAAAGAGATTATGAGGTAGACACTAGTAGAATTTCCTTAATTTACTTCGTATATTCAACGAAGTCATAGATAGATAATTACCGAAGTAGATGCACGTGAAGTAAAAAAGGATTATTTTACTTCGTCATATCACCGAAGTCATATCCATGAAAATAGCGAAGTCTTTTACCGGTTCAAAAAGGCAAACCAGTTCAGATTGGACTGATTCTGAAGTAAAAACTTGTCTTTTACTTCATTGGTTTTGTAAAGTGCTGAAGTAATTGATGATATATAACTTTACAGTTTAAATTGATTGTCAAAGTAAAACAATATCTGTTGCTTTAGTAGTTTTGTAATGCGACGAAATAATAGATGATATGTAACTTCATAGTTTATATTAATTGTCAAAGCAAATATATTTTATAACTTCGCCAGTATTTATATTTATCGAAGTATGTAGTATTATGTTACTTCATAGTATACATTTATTGACACAGTAATCAATTTAAAAGACTTCATTGTTTTGTATGATATAGAAGTAATAGATTTGAAACGATTTCACAATTATTAAATTGTGATGAAGTAAATTTTTTTTAACTTCATCACAATTTAAATGGATGAAGTATTTTATTTTTGATTACTTCACCATCAAATTTTATTATTGAAGTAATAATCATATTTTATTACAATATAATTTTAATTTAATGAAGTAATTGTCGATTACCACCGCACTAATTCAATAAAAGAGTGAAGTAAAAAAAATTTACTTCATTAAAATTAAACAATATTTTATTATACAATAATATTCCAATATATATATATATATATATATAACTTAAATGTATTAATTAGATTAAACAATTATCCATTCAAAATAATGAATATATATCAACAAATCCATCAATGCACAAGTATATATCCACAAATCCACAAGTATATATAACCAAAATATATATCCACAAGTATATCCAAAATCTATAATGAAAGAACAAAATATGTATCCTAAGTACACCACCAATTTAGACACCTAATATGAGTAGATGAATTCACTCCATTCACTTCTGACATCATTATATTCGGATTGTTGGTAATATTGATTCTTGATTATTCCTGCAAATTTTTATGCAAAAATACAAAATACATTAGATTCATCCAACTGTAATAGTTTATCTCAATCATAAACCAAAGCATATAATAAAAAAAATATTACCATCTTCTCCAACTGTGGATTTTTACATTCAACTATCTCTTTTATGTACCTCATCATACAATATCCACATTCAATAGAACCACTTTGTTTTAGATTACCCTACAATGAAATAGAAAAGGTAATGTAATGGTCATAATCCAAGTTATAAGAACCATCCATTCAAGATATGAAAAATAACTATCCTCAAAGTGATTTCGTATTTTGAAAAATAACATAACTATCATTACAAAAATAACTTTATTGTCTATATCATCAAATCTATTCTATGTCGCCAATAATCATTCATCAGCTGAGTTTTCATTTGATTATGTAGTTAGTTTGGTTGCATTTCTTCCAAATTAAACTTACTCATCCCTATTCACAAAACATAAATGGTAGCATAAAGGAACTAGTAGAAATTAGCATTAAATATATAATATACTAGGATTTAAATTAATATATGCACATATACTAGGTATACTACTATACTATATGTGCATATACTAGATATACTAAGTTAATATATTCCAACAGATACTGAGGAACCTGATTTGTATCAAAGGCAGTTTAGTTCAACTAAACAAATGAGAAAAAAATGTAGAACAGACATAGTTGACTTTCAGTAGTAAATAATTGAAATTAAGATTACTTAAAACAGAAACAATAGGTCAATCATTGAAGCCCAAGGCAGTAGGCTATGTTAACTACTATGCTTACACGTCAAGGTATAGCATAATGCTTAACATAATCTACCAACAAACTAAGGGCAGTCTTGGCATACAGAAGCATTAATCATTCATTATCAATACCAAGGAACAATGCAACAGCATAAGAAAACAAGAGTTTACCTTATGAAAGCTCTGTTTTTTTTTAGTCACTCCATCCAAAAAGTAAGAACTGAAAATGAGATTAGGAATTGAATTTGAGGATATAGCTTTAACTCAAAGAACAACATTTTTGGGATGAACCGCCTAGTTATGCATTCTATAAAAAATATATATAGGATGCCTTCGCAGAATGGTTTTAAATAAGACGGCAGCATCCAAAATGTTGGGGGCATAACCTGATCATCAATTACAAAAATAGGTACATTTGGTTGCAGGATGCCAAGGTTTTGATGGAGAGAAAGAAGGCAATCCAAGTTTAGACCCCATTATTACAAGAAAGTTGCGGCTATGTTCTAGGTGTTTGATGTGCACAGAAAAAGTAAGAGATAGGGAATTATTATAAAAGGAGATTATGCAATTTCAAAACTTGAATAAGATAAACAAGCATTGACAGGAATTATTAATTGTGTGTGTGGGCGCATGCATATTAGGAAATGCATAAATAAAGATTGGTAATGTCTTTGACATCATCACTCGCCAAATCCAATTCTCAATTTTTGATTAACATCAAGCTATCCCATCACAAGAGAATCAATACCAAACCACTCCGGAGAGCCATGGCAGTACAAAGCATCACCAAGAGTTCACTGCATCATGGGGGAAAAAACCCAAAATTCCAACTACACTGATCAAAACAGAGCATCACCGAATAATCCTCATCATCAGAATTCCAACACCAAGAATCAGATTTTTACCTGCAACATGCACGCAAGCCCTTTTTCTTCCTTCCCTGTTTGATCCAAGTGAAACCAGTCGACAACAGAGAACCCAGGTGGAGATCATCTTCTCCGATGAACTTCACCTTATTCTATCTCCAACTTCCGCCAAGAGAAGGGGTTTCCGCAAGGACACAAACTCTGGATCAGAACCAACACGAGAATAGATGGTTGGCTAGGGCTCAACAGCTCTACCCGATGAAGAGGCAGCGATCGTTGCACAAGGAAGATGCACCCGGCGGCTCCCTTCGCCAAATCGCCGATATCGCCGTGCGCGAGAGCCGCTGTTCGTCTCCGACGAAAAGGAGAGCAAGGGAGAGAGAGAGATCGGGAGAGGGGGCGACGTTGGCTTGGGCTTGGCACCGACAATGAGGGGCGGCGACCGACTGGGGGAGATCGGTGGCATTGGCGATGAAGGGGAGGGCGATGGGTTTAGGGCTAGGGCACGGGAGCTGTGAGGTTTTAACAGAGATGTTTTCCTCTCGTAATGTATATATATATATAAATCGGTTCAGATTTTATTTTATTTTACCGGTTCAATTTTATTACTTCATCATTTAAAATTATAAATTTTATTGTAAACCTTATTACTTCATTAAATAAAAATTATGAAGTAATTGTTATTAAAAAATTAGAAGTAAAGTCCATTTTTATAATCTATGAAGTCTAAAACTATATTTACTACGTCAATTTTATTATCGAAGTTTATTAATATATATTACTTCGTCATTAATCATCGCCGAAGTAATTATTGGCGAAGTCTATTATCAAAATTCTACTAGTGAGAGTTAGACTATCGCAAAGTATGAAAAGGCAAGGAATTAGCGATGCATGATATTCATGGTACAGAGATGAGATGCTACGATAGGTTAAGATGGTATTGTCATGCTATTCGAGAAACAAATCCTGGCAGTATTACTGAGTGTGAGGTTGATCCCGTAACTAATAAATTTAAACGACTATTCATTTGTTTTCATGCATGTGCAGTTGGTTTTGTTACTGGTTGTAGGTCGTTGATTTTTTTAGATGGGACTCATATAAAGAATAAGTATAAAGGTAGTATCCTAGTTGCTATGTCGAAGGATGCCAACGATGATCTTTTCACAATTGCTTATTCGGTAGTGGATGCAGAGAATGATGATAATTGGGAATGATTTTGTTATATTTTGAGAAGTGTCCTACTTTCATATCAAAGTATTCCATTCAATAAGTTCACATTTTTCTCCGATAGACACTCTGGGATTATGAAGGCAGTTGAACAACTATTTGTGGGTAGTCACCATGCGTATTGTTTGAGACATTTAGTGGATAATTTTGTGAAGCAGGTAATTAAAACCCTACTTTTATTTTGAATTTGAATTTGAATTTTATTTTAATACATGTTTTGAATAAAAAAAGATTTTTGTGTCATTATAGGTATTGCGAAGTTATCCAAAACATAACAAAAAACACTGGTCTTCGGTATTCAAGAAAGTTGTATATACTCCATCTTTGCAGGAGCATGAACAACATATAAAAAATATCATAGACTCCATCCCACTTGTCATAGGATTTATTGTAGATTCCCAGCCACAAAGTTGGGCAAATGTTTTATTTCTTGGTGATAGATCGGGTGTTATGAATAATAACATGGTTGAGTGTTGGAATAATTGGGTTAAACCAGCTCGTTATCTCCCTATTGTGGCTATGGTGGATCACATACGCATACAAATCATGAACATAATGTATCGGCGACGTGAATCAACAATGGCGATGGTTAAGGAATTAAGTCCCAAAAAGGAGAAGGTTATTGCTAGTGTTTATCTTGAATCCCGAAATTTGAGAGTGCATCGGTCATGTAATTAAAGGTTTGAGGTAGTTGATGGGGAAAAATCGTTTGCTGTTGATTTAATTGATAAGAGTTGTTCGTTCAGAGCTTAGCAGATCAATAAACTTCCATGCAAGCATTCTTGTGCTGCTATTGAGTCGAAGTCGTTGTCGTTGTATAAATTTTGTGATCAGTATTTCAAGATTGGAATGTATCGCCAAGCATACAAAAGAATTATTAATCCAATCTAAACTTTTGACATTAATGAGTCAAATCTTGATGAAGGAAATGTAATCAATGCTCCAGATGTTCACAGTCAGTCAGGTCGTAAGAGGACTAAGAGAATACTATCACAAGTTGAAACACGTGTGTCAAAGTGTAGTCGTTGTCATAAGAAAGGCCACAACAGGTGCAGCTGCAAAGAAGCTATAAACACTACAAAAAAAAAGGTGTTTTAGAATCGATATTTTAGGAGTGGTTTTATTACCGCATCAAAAACTTGAAGATATCAAATCGGTTACCGAAACACCGCTTTAATAGAGATCATTTAGCAGTATTTACATATAACTGCTTCTAATTATCATATTTAAAAGTGGTTACATTAATTGCTTCTGCATGTTATTTTATCGAAGCAGGTGGAACTACTCCTAAAACGTCACTTGTTTTTAATAATATAAAAAATACTTATTTAAAAGTGGCTGCTTCGACCGTCTTTAATGATTACTTATAGAAGCGATTCTAACCGCTCTTATAAGTTATACGTTATTATTTTTTAGAAATAGGAACAGAAGATTTAGGGTTGAATACTGTCATTTACAACTCCCATATTCCATCTCTTCAATCGGCTGACTACCTTGTCCACTATTACTAGGAATTAATTTTGCCATTTGTAGGTAATCTCTCAACATAGGAGATTAGTTATTTTCTTTCTATTACAAGAAAACAAGATTTTTTAAAATAGATTTTTAAAACGGAAGTAAAATCTATTTTAAATTTTAGTAAATTATAAATGAATTTATTATGGAATTATAAATCCATTTCGCTTTAAAAAAATAATATACAAAAAATTTGAAACGTAATTTAAAATAAATTAGAAATGAAATTTATAAATAAAATTTTTGAAACAAAAATAAATATTAAATAACCACTAAATTTAATACAAAATTATATCAATTTATAAATTTGTTTCAAATATTTTAAATGAATAGCTAAAAGGTAAAAATCAATAGACGAATACCTAAGCTTGACTTAGTTACATGACCCAAAGAGAAAACAGATAAAGTTAGATAACTAAAATAACTAAAATGTATTTTTTTCCATATATGTTACATATTTGAATAGGGAGATAATCATGAAATAAATCAATCAACTAGTATTTCATTGTAATAATTTTAAAAACTTAATAATAATAATAATAACTAGTATTATTATAGCCACAAAATTAGTTTCAACGAAAAAATAGAATTAAACTTCATCATTCACCTATGTCGCCAATGACTTAATAGTATATCCACAAAATCAACTTTTTTTAAATATAGACATATATGTTATATATCTGAATTATATCTAATTTAGGAGTGTAAACAAATCGAACTGGTTCATGAACTTTTTGAGCCAACTCAAAAAATATTTGATTTATATTCAAATTTAAGCTAAACTCGAACATTAAGTCAAACTTGAGCCCAAATTATATCGTTCGATAACTCATAAACCTTGATATTTTATTAATATAATATAAATATATTAAATAAATAGATTTGAACCTTTTAAGTATTTATTTTCGTGCAATAGTTCGAATAGCTCACGAACATCTTCGAATCTTTTGAGCCGAACTTGAATATGAACCATGTTTCAAACCTAACTTGAACCTGAACCCTGATTCAAACCTAACTTAAATAAAAAATTTTAAATTTTGATTTCTTATTTTGAAAGAAGATTATGATTTTAATTTTAATTTCATTAATAGTGATGTTCATGAAAATTAGGTAATTAAATTACTGACAATATATCTTAATAATATTCAAGATTTATAACAAAAAAATCCACCAACTATCTTCTCATATTACAATAAAATGATAACATTGCCATATTTTCTAATATATAATAAAGTTAAAAATTGTCGTATTAATTTTTTAAAGAAAATTAAGAAAATAGAAATGCTCATTTATTTATCCTAAAAACAATTCCTTTATTTCTCCTAAATCAAATCTCCATCACGCCATTTACTTCTCTTATTCATACTAATGCCATTTATTCCCATAAAAGCCATTTATGTCTCCTAATATCAATTCTCACATATTTCACACTCCCGCCCTTTTTATTTTACATTCCCGCCTATTTTAAAGTTAACATATATCTCACAATCGATTTTCCCCTCTTGTCTTGTGCAACCTTCGCTCTACCCCCAAGCTATAATCGATTATGGTTTCTAGAGGTAAATTCTCTACTTATTATGTTTTAAATGAATTTTATTTGTTTGTTATTTGTTGGGGATTTTGATTTAATCACGTGTTATCTTGCGAATACTTTTTCTCTGCAAAAAATACTTGTTCTTTACCCCACTTTGTTTTTCTCTACTTATTATGCCATTTGCGAATACTTTTTTGAATTTAGTTTTTTTTATTCCCACGTATTCCTCTCTTGTCTTGTAAAAGATTTTTTTTTTGCATCCTCACGTGTTATCTTAGCAAAAAGCCAAGATATAACTTGAATATTGGGAAGTTGTTGAAAATGCTTTCCCATTAATCTAGTCGAACCCTTTCAAAAATCAACTATTGCGTATTGGTGTAAATTAGTGTATTCTTTCTCTTTACATTCACCCATTTGTTTATTTATTCTTTATGTATCTTTATTAGTTGATGAATTAGTAGTTGTTGTTCTTATTTCTTTAGTTTCTTAAGTAGTTCCTATATCTGTCTTGTTTTTATATTATTAGCTGGAATAGCTCAGTTGGTTAGAGCGTGTGGCTGTTAACCACAAGGTCGGAGGTTCAAGCCCTCCTTCTAGCGATAAAAAAATATATAATTTTACCCTTAGGGCGTAGCACAGATGATGTGCCGCGAAGTTTTTAGCGTAATGGTCGATTCTCAGGAGGTGATGACTCCACTCATGTATACTCGCATGAATTTCCCTCCATATCTATGGGGTCGTTAAGATAGTGGATTTTTTTTATCACCATCAAAATAAATCAAGAAGTACATGGAAATCCATCCACGATGACCAACATAGAAAAGTCCATAGTTCATATAACATATTTGGTGATAGTTCATAGAACATAGTTCATAAATATTTTCAACCAATATTTGGTGATCGTAGAAATCCATCCACGATCACCAAATTCTCATACAAGTCCATAGAACATAGAAAAGCAGGATGCCCATGACAGGTACATGTGGGATGAACCAAATTCTCATTCAATTTTATTTTTTCCATTAGAAGGTGCTCGTACATACTCGGCAATACCACCTGTGAATACTCCACCGGTATGAAAAGGTCTTAATGTTAGTTGAGTCCCTGGTTCCCCAATTGATTGACCTGCAATAATACTTGCAACTTCTCCCAATTCGACCAGGTCACCATGAGTAGAACTCCGACCATAACATAATTGGCAGATCTAAGATGTACTCCTGCAAGTAAAGGGGGTTCTAATATATATTGGTTGTGCTCGAAAGGTTATGAATCGATTTATAAGTCCAATCCCAATATCTTGATTTCGAGTGGCAAGACATCACAAACCAATATATATATCGTCTGCTAATACACGACTAATTAGTGTTTGGACAAAAAAAATTTCTGTCATACCATTTTGACCACTATTCCTCATGGGCTGGCTATAGAAGTTTGGGAAAGATTATGCTAATACTGGAAGGCTAATGAGGTAATCACGAGTATTTGATTATATATTTTTCATATATATTATGAATATTCTAAGTAAAATGTAAAAAAATTTTGCAGAGAAGTTCAAAAATTAATTGAGAAAATGCAAAAAAGAAAAAGGGAACTCATGCACAAGGACGAATGAGTATTCCTACTCTGGAAGACAAATTTGTAAGCATCAAATCATAATTTTTTTGTGCCAACAAGTTCCATATTAATTATTTACTATTTGAACTTTAATGTTATAAATAATTCATGTCATATGCTTCTATGATTTTGTAAATATAGATTAACAATGATATAGAATGTAGTTAACTTTTTAAGTATGTTGTTAATGATTGGTTCAAGTTTTCTTTTCATTTATTTTATAGTTTGGAATGTATGAATTAGCAATGTAAGTTTTGTTGTTTGTAAATTTCTGTTATATTTTATTGTATTTGTGGTCACTACAAGAATTTTTGCAATCAACAACGCCCAATCGACAACGTTTTTTTAAAAAAACGTTGTCTTTTTTTGTTTTACAACGTTTTTAGTGAAAAGCGTTGTCTATGTGTTTTACTTTTTAATAACGACAACGTTTTATAATGATGCGATGTGCTTAGTGTTGTGGTTTCGGATGAAAGACAACGTTGTTACAAAAACGTTTTTTAAAAGCGTTGTCGTATTTCCCGCTAAAATAAAAAACACATCCCTCGCTCATTGCCAAACCTCGGCGGCTCGCGAAAAATCTCTCCGCGCTTCTTTTCTCCGTGAAATATCTCCCTCCACCTCCCTCCACCTCCCTCATTGCCACCTCCCTCGTCCTCTCCTCTCCACTCCACGAAGATCTGGTGAACATACATCTTCTCCTAGCTCACCACCAAGAAGTATCCTCCACGAGCTCTTCGTCCGTCGAGTGGAAACTGAACCCCAGCGGCAGCATCACGACGCTCGCCACTACCCTCTCCATCTCTCTCTCTCGCAGTCGCCGACGTTCTGACTCTGTGGCGGTCAGATTTCAAGCTTCTGCTGGTGATGCTCGGGGAGAAGGAGGTTGCAAATTACTATACCAAGGTACATCCTCCTCGAATCACACTTCTCTCTTACCGCTTTGGGAGTAAGATCGATAGATTCTAAAACTCCTCATCGATGACCATTCTCCTCCCCTCTCTCTCATCCCTCGTTTTTTCTACAGCCAGTTGATCGACGTTGTCTAGATCTAGCAGAAGCTTTTTGCCTTCGATTGGGGGAAAGTCAAGATGGGGCGGCTGTTTCTGGTAAGCCTGGAGGGCAAGATTTACAGCTGCAAGCACTGTCAGACTCATCTCGCCCTCGCCGAAGACATACTCTCCAAGGTGCGTTCTGGACCTCGTTTGACAACCCATCTAATATTGGGAATATGCCTGATCGATTGATAGGAATAGAAAATGTTCTTCGCTCCTTTAATCTCAGAAAGGAATTTCTCCCTACCCTATTTGTTTTTCATTAATTCTTGCAGCGCTGCTAAAAAAATTGTATCTAGGGTTATTTCGTTTTATGCCTATCCAGATAACTGGCATGGCGCTGGCGATTCTCTTTTAATTTATTATTATTGAATTCATCAACCCTTTTCAGTGTTGAGTCTCTTCCCCTGCCACCAATTGACAGATAAGTAGACGATGCTTAAATAGGTTATAACTAGAATTACTGAAACTTAAAGTGTATGTATGTTAGTAGAAATATTGTTAAGACTTTTGATATCTGTCCTTGAAAGTGGCATGGATTAATTGAGAGTGTTGATCAGATTGGAAGGGTGTTAATTCGTCCCTAAAGCATACTATTTATTTTTGTTGTTATCTACAAGATCATAATTGTTAATAAGTTGACTGTATGTATCATAAATAAGATTTTGTTAGATATTCTGGCACAGAACTCTGTTAAACCATGAAAATAAGAACAGAAGTGATAAGTTGGATGGGATTTTTATGGTTGAAAAAGAAAAATATAAAGGAAAAAAAACTCATGGCAAAGCATTGACAAAATATTTTCCATCCATCTACCTCCTTGGAAGAAGGAAAGCTTAACTTTTAAAACTTAAAAAAAGAAGACCTTGGTGCATGACACTCTAGTCAATGCGGGACCTAGGACCACATTGGAGCAAAAGATGATAGCGCTTACCCCAGGCGGCCCAATATCGCCGGCCCCTCGGCTAAAGGGTCGGACCACATTGGATCTATTGTATGCAATCTTATCTTTCATTAAGGTCGCACGGGAACAACTTTACCATTGTATCAAGATCTTCCTTCTTAAATTTTAAGACTGTATTTATTAAAAACTTAGAACAAAGAAAAAATAATTTCAATTTTTTAAAGTCCGGATTTGAAAAGTAGTACTTGCAAAAGTGAGATACCTGCCCAAATTGAACAGGTATTAAACTGTTACTCATATAAGTTGTCTAAGCCCTTTTATTTTGTAAAATAAAATAATTAATAATGTATGGAAGTTACATCTGCAATTACCTGGAATTGGCCACGTGATATTCATTCATCATGAACCACAAATTGTGTATTTCTATTGTCTGACATCCATCTAACTGATTTCTGTATATTTATTTGTCCAATAATTACAGAAGCCGTTTTTATAATCTTTAATGACAATCAAGATATTTCATGTAAAGTTGATTAAATTATAGTACGTTGAAGTAATGTTCGATTCTGACCCTTTGCCTAAAGGATAGCCGCTGTGTATTTAAGGATCTTCATGTAAGTTATCTCTTGTATCATCATCTTTAGCTTCAATTTATCTGCTTCCAGCATTATGTTCTGTGTCTTTGAACTTAAAGACTGCTGAATAATGATGGAAACAATGCAGAATATATCCATATTTTTGGCTTGATCTTTTCAACATATTGCTGAGTTAAATAGTTAATTTGTAGTATGTAGGTAACTAGCTTGCTATAATATCTATTTCCTCATCTTTCACTCTCTTCTCCAACAGGCATTCCATTGCAAACATGGTAAAGCATATCTCTTCGACAAGGTGTAAGTGGCGTGATTGCAGTTTAGTTGAATTATCATGTTAAAAGTATCTGTATACTTTTTTTGTTAATGCCGATGTTCCCATGGTTGAAGGGTTTGATAATTTGCCTGCTATAGAAAATCTTTTATTTCACAGCTAGGGCTGCCTTGGATTGGTAAGGTGCAGTGAGTGTTTGAGCAACATGTTGCCCAAAGGAGGTTTGACCCACAGTTTTTACACATATGATGCAATGTTCTGCCATATATTTCCTAGTGTTTGGTTGTGGCTTTCAAGCTGATGTATGCAACTCCTGCTGTCATGGGGAGGATGATCTATGATCATACTGCTCTGTATTTAGGCTCTGAGGAAATTTTTTCCCAGTCCAAAAAATGGCTAGGCTAGTCTCGCCATTTTTTTGATAGTCCACATTGGTAGTCTCAAGACACATACAGTGGCAGTGATGAGGTTAGACTGCTTAGAAATTGGAATGCTAGGTAATTGAATGGAATATGCATTTCCATGGTGCAAACCCGTTCTTACGGTTGGATGAGTAGGGCCATTCTGTTTTCTTTTTTTTTTCAACTTGGGAGAAGAGCAGTGTAAACTTAGACTGTATTAAGGCATTTTGTTCAGCTCCACATCCAAGGAATAATTCTACGGATGGAGCTCCATTAATAGCATTATCAGCATTGTGATGTTTTTGAATGCTTTCTGGAAGTTTATTTTGTGTGCAAAGAAGAGAATTGAATCCATTTTGGATTAATGTAGCCTAAATTTTGCAATGAGAAAGTCATCACCGATCAACCTTCCTTTATTGAAATCAGACTAGAAAGGGGTCAATTAGCTTGACCATGACTTACCTTAGGCAGTTGGAAAGCACTTTGCCAAATAACTTAAGATATAATAATTGATATTGGTCTGAAGTTATTGATACCAATGTTTTAGAAGCATCCACTTAGGCATATGCATCAGGGAACCTCATATAGCCTATGCTATCTCTTGTACAATTTGCTTTAT
Organism: Boesenbergia rotunda; assembly: GCA_024364735.1. NCBI lineage: Eukaryota > Viridiplantae > Streptophyta > Magnoliopsida > Zingiberales > Zingiberaceae > Boesenbergia > Boesenbergia rotunda. Next base: position 205,406 of record JAGFNQ010002606.1, on the reverse strand, counting down.
TGACTGGATCAGGTAGTCTACGCAACCAACATACAGAAACACAGAAAATTGTGTTCTTTTCATTTGAACTAGTTTGAGTTGAATTATATCAAATAAAGACCCTCATTATTATTGCTTTGTCCTGTCAAATATAAGAGCTTGTATAATGTTTTCTCCTCCTCGAAGGTATAGATCTTGTGATTATTAAGCACTTAACTAGTATCTTTTTTTGTTGTGATAACTTGTTAGTGTTAATTTAAAAACTTATTTTGCAAGTATTTCTTAGTATGTATGCTATTTTTATGATTGTTATTGACTAATATGGATTTTTAAATATTTTGTGTTTTACATTGTTTGGTTAAATATATTTTTTAGTGTAGAATTATTGATTGAATGTGCATATTTTATATGTGTAAATCATTTTTATCACTACGATTTTTTATATTTTTTTATATGAACCTCATATCTCTCTATATATATGCTCATACACTGCATCTGCACATGTAGTGGAGTCAATTTCATACTGGTTGCATACACTGTAAAATCTTAAATGAAAAAAAACCCCCTCAACTTTTTAGATACTTGGGTAAATGTAGGAATGGCCAAGTCATTCTTGTCTGCATTGGAAGGTGTAGAACTCATCAAAATTTTTGAATGAAGTCTTGCTCAAAAAGATGCCAATAGGATTTGAAGTCTCAACCTTGTTTAGGACTGTAAGAACTTGTGTGCAAGGCTTAAAGTCGTGACCTTGTTTTGAAGTTTCGGTCACTGACCATAATGATGTACTTTTGATACTATACTGTTCCGTTTTGTATGGGTGTCGGGAGGGAAAAGAAGAAGAAAAGGCTGAAGAAAGAAGAAGAGTAGGAAACTTGATTGAGGTTTTAGCCTTTTAGGCCATGGAAGCAGTTTGTTATAAGCTTGTGGCACAAAAACGAGTTACAAAGATACTTGGCCTCAGGAGGAGCTTGCCTAGTCTCACTACAAAGGTGAAAAATGCTCAGACGGAGTTTGTGAGAAGGAGAAAGCTTGAAGGGGCTCAAGACAAAGTAATAAGCTCGTGAGGAGCTCACAAAGGAGGAAGTTCAGGTGGAGCTCACAATGAAAGCAGAAGGATTGTGACGGGGTATTGAAAGAGAGGGGATGATGTACAGATTATCCGTAAAGATGATGTGTTACAGGTATAATAAAAGCAAAGTTATAGTTATATTCATTTTTAGTATAGCGTTATAAACTGAAAATAATCGAAATGCCTTTTTATATTTTAGGGTCAATCAGTTGCGCTGACATTGGAATCTGCCACAAATATTGCTGCATATGGTACAATTGTTGGTTTCAATGGACAGGATAAAATGCTTCATGGTGTTCCATTTCTCATTAATTGCATTCGAGTCTCCATTGATCAAGCAGTGGACAAATCAGCTCGTTTGCCATATCCAATTCCAAGTGAATGTGAAGTCATTGGTGATGCCATAGGATCTGTTGTGGCTTGGCCTGAACAACAGATTGTGAAGCAAGAGAAGATATATGAGTTATTATAGTTTAAGTTAAATTGTGATTGTATTATTATTCAACCTAGCTATCTAACTTGTTTACATTTGATATTATTAGAAGCCTGGAAGGAAGAAGTTTGAACAACCACAAAAGAAACCTAGTTTATCTACATTCTAACAGTACCATGTTTACATAACATAATCTATAATCTTATTTAAGTAACTTGCTACTTTACTGAGAGCCATGTTGCAACTTGATGATGATGAGGTGCGAGTTTCTGCAACAAAAGTCATGGGAATCATGTCTCAGGTACAACATCTTTTATGTGATTGATTTTTGGGATTTGTGTCTATTGCAAGACAGTGGTCTGAAGTTGATTACCATATTTGGTCTAGCTGTGAAATGATAGATGAATCTACTATTAGAGAAATACTTACAACAACTTGCTACAAATGCTTCTGCTTCGTTTTAGTTTCTTTAAGATGCTTTATGAGATTTTTTGTATACTTTTGTTTTATTTTGCATTGAGGCACTGATGTACAATCTTAATTATTCTCAGTACAATCTTAATGTGAGTTCAGATTTCTGTCAGTAAATTTATATTTTAATATAAATTTTATATAACAAATATTCATAACGTATGAAGGGCATTACGCTTGTTTAATTCTACCAAGGGAAGGAAAGGGAGAAAAAATGCTAAGTGGGAAGTAGTTAAGGTATGTATACTTTTGTTTAACATATATTGGAATGTGTATAATTTTCGTTAACTATTTGACAATAATTACCATATATAGGCTCCTCAACAACCGGATACGAAACAATGCGGTTTTTTTGTGATGAGATACATGAAACAAATTATTGAAGAAGTTGAGACTATTGAGAGAGATTCACTGAGATCAATAGTAACTATATTAAGCTTATCTCAAATTCTTTGACATTAACTATTTAGAATTGCAAAGTGATCAGTGTTGATTGTTTTTCCCATTAACCACTCGCCAATTTAATTTGTCTGTGTTCACAGTTCACAAAAACAGGTTACTGATCAAATTGATGAGGTTCGGGCCGAGTTGACGGAGTGCATTCAAGATCATATTTCTGAATAGGTTTGGAATCATACAAGATCATTATTCTATTTAGATTTAAGTTCATGGAATGATGTTTTTTTTTAAAAGTAGCTTACATTATATTGTATTTTCTATAATTTCTAATTCCATTTTTTTAGGCAGTGTTAAAGGATAGTTATGAGATCGAGCTTCAGAAGTTGGCCCCAATCGCGGATTGATTATGAAACTTGTGAATTGAAAAACTCGTGAAACTCTTAAGTGATTGATGATGTGTTGTAAAACTTGTGAGTTTGGAAAACTTGTCACATACAGTGAAAGGATGTTTGCTTGCATTAATATGCAAGTACAAGATATCTGTATAATAGTTATCAGTGTAAATTTTCTAGCTTTTGTAATCTTCTGTCAGTGTAATATATAGGAGGAAGATGTTGACCTGTTAGTTGAGCATGTAGATGCTACAAACTGCAAACGAGCATGTCTCTACCTCACAAGTCCATCTAGGTATGCTTTATATTCTTTTGTAGTTGTAACATATGGAGGTATGTGAAGCAGTCTTATTTGAGTTAATGCAGATATTTCACTAACTTTATTTGATACCATTAGATATTTGTTACCTGCAATGCACCTTCTGTTTTGTCTACATATTACTGTTACGGGAGGGTTGTGGATGACTGGTGTTCAAAATATTTCATATTTGCTTCTTAAAATGAATATGCTGTATAAATTGTTATTGAATTCAAATTCCTTTTTTAGCTCATTTTCAGAAATGTTATTGTCCCCTAGCAGTTTGGAAGCCCAACTTAAGTTGAATATGTTGACAAGTTTTGATGCTACTTCATAAACAAGCTTTAGCTCAGCTACAAGCTTATTCACCATGCTTTAATGGTACTTTAGATTTTCAAAACATGATCATTTGATGTTTGGGAATTGTTTAAATATGAAATAGTATGACAATCGCAATATATATCAGAAGAAACAGATATATGGATTTGAAATAATGGTATATGTATATATAGCTTTTTTTCATTGTTTGGTTAAATTCTGTTATGATGCATGATGCATAGTCACCTTTAGTTGTAGGCAAAACCTATAGCAGAATTCTGTATTAACCAGCGTTGCAAGGCGTACTTTTTGAACAAAGCCTAGATATATACTTGGCAGAATAAAATGTTTACTGGGAGACCCAATTGATGAATATTGGTTGTACACTCATATAGTATTCACATGCTTTTCTAACTGCCCCTTCCTAAAAAAATAGAAATTAAGCATTCAGCAAAAACAAACTTTCAAGTCCCTTTACAGCTCTAGGGAGATGTACATAAATTTTGTACAATAAATATTAGAAGTGTATTCGTCTAGAATCTTGTTATACTGAATGTTTTTTTGCATGAGTTCATATAGTTATTTTGCCAAGTTCTTTGCTTTAATAGTTCAGTGTCATGTGGCATTGTACATTGTTTAGATTCCACGAACTCCCTTATTGTTTCCTGGTAGGTAGTAGATGTAGAACAATACATTATATATTTTCACCTGTCCTTTTGATAGTTGGGTTGTGAAAGCATGAGACCAGAAACTTAGACCTTCTATTCTCTTCTGGAAGATGGCGTGAAGATAACTATTAGTTGTCATGGCAGTCATTCTTAACAGGACTAACTTTTTTACAAATCATAACGCTTTAACCTCTACAAAATACCTCAATTGTTGTAATTTTTTCATCCTTCACTTATTTTTACTGATGTGAGGCCTCTCTTCTGTGATCCTATTCTACTGGAAGACCACAAATTCGATATACCACCCTGAAGTAAGCACAAAAAACTAGTGTGCTACTTTGAAAGCCTACGTATAGAATTCATAGTTATTTTAGGTTGACCAGGCTGTTGGGTCAGTACTGAATGAATGAAATTGTACTTTACAGTTTTCTGAATAAAGCTTCAGAGTAATTTTTTTCATGTCAATTTCCAGAGTAAGCTTTGCTTTTCCAGTTCAGCAAGTGGTACAGTTGCTGAAGGAGACAACAAAACAGAAGAAAAGTAAGTCCTTGAAGATTTGGCCTTTTTTTTTAATTTTTTTTTAACTCTTTGAACTTTGCAACTGGTTCATGGTTGATAATTCTTTTTATGCAGTGTTAAAGCAGATCGAGTTAACAAGCAGCCCCAAAGAACAACTTGTGAATGATGAAGTTTTATAGAACTTGTGAATTGAGATATTTTTTGTATTTAATATGGAATACAAACACTTTTGTAAATAATGCACTGTATTATAAGTGAATTTTGTAAACTATTATCAGTGAAAATTGTAAATATTATCAATTGTGAATAAAAATGCTTGTAAATTGTGAATATTGTAAATTGTGAATATTATCAATTGTGAATAAAAATGTTTATAAATTGTGAATATTATAAATTGTGAAAAACACTGCCTATTAAAAAGACAACGCTTTTTAAGTAACAATACACAACACGATTTTTGCGTTGTCTTTGTGCCAAACCACAACGCTTTTTCCGCGTTGTCTTTGATACCCAACTTTTAACAACAGCGTCAATAACAACGCTTTTTAAAACCCAATAGACAACGCGAAAAAAGCGTTGTCTTTGCTCCAAACCACAACGCGGAAAAAGCGTTGTCGTAGATATACTTTCTACAATGGCTTCATCAACAACGCTTTTTAAGCATTAACGACAACACGGAAAAAGCGTTGTTGTTTAACTTTTTTCTTGTAGTGACGCTACTCTCTCTTTATGTTGATGTCATGATTATTACAAGAGATGATATAAGTGGAATTGAAGAATTTAAATTGCATTTGGCTTGTGAGTTTGAAATGAAAGATTTGGATCTTTTGCATTATTTTTTGGGACTTGAAATAGCTTATTCTCCTCGTGGTTATCTTCTCTCACAATCCAAATATATTAATTAGTGACATTCTAGAGCAAGTTTATTTATCTGACACTTACATTGTGGATACTCCGCTTGAGATTAATACTCGGTATTCTTCGATTGATGGTGTTCTCTTGCTAGATCCTTCTTTATATCACACTTTAGTTGGTAGTCTAGTGTATCTAACCATCACTAGACCTGACATTGCTTATGCTATACACATTGTCAGCCAGTTTGTTGCTTCTCCCACTTTAGTACATTGGGGAGGTGTGCTTCGCATCCTTCGATACCTTCGAGGTACCCAGTTTCATAGTCTTCTTTATGCTTCCACTTCTACATTAGAGTTGCATGCCTATTTAGATGCAGATTGGAGTGGTGATTCTATAGATCGTAAGTCTACCACAGGATTTTGTATTTTCTTGGGAGATTCTCTTATATCTTAGAAGAGTAAAAAATAAAATATTATCTCTCGTTTTTCTACCGAAGTAGAATATCATGCTATGACCTTTACTACTACTGAAATTGTTTGGTTACGTTGGTTACTTGCTGATATGAGTGTTTTTCTCTCGAACCCTACTCCTATGCATTGTGACAACTCTAGTGTCATTCAAATTGCTCACAATTCTATTTTTCATGAATACACCAAGCATATCGAGATTGATTGTCATATCACTCGACATCACTATCAGAATGACACCATCACTTTACCATTTATCTCATCTTCCATGCAAATTGCAGACATGCTCACCAAAGTGCATTCCACTGCATATTTTCAGTTTCTGGTTAACAAACTCTTGATGTTTTCTATTAAAGCATCATGAGTTTGAGAGGGGATGTTAGTATATAATAAAAAATTATTTATATAAGGGTAGAATTTATCTATGGTAGAATTAGTCTTTTAAATTTGTTATTACTTGTCTATTTATATTTTCTTTTCCTATGTAAATCTTAAGTTTATGAATATAATTATCTAGTTGTCATTTTTTTTCTTCTTTGTCTTGTCTCTTTCCTTCTCTTTGAATCATTTTAAGATTATATTTTTATTATTTTCACTGATATCTTCCCACCACAGAAGTAGCTTCTTCTTCCTCTTCTGGCCAACAATAGCTCTCCTCCTTATTTTTTCTGTAAGCAACAACATCATCTTTGCTGTTCAATTCTTTTTCCAAGTTGCCAGCCAATAATAGTAACCAACAACAACTACCCACGGTTGTCTTCTAAATTTGAAAGCAATTATTTATTTTTAATGTCAGATCATCAACAACATCAAGATGGACAAAAGGCCAAAAGCAAAGTTTAGAACAATAACAAAATTGTTATATAGTTAGTCATATTGATAATCATTACTTTAGAGATTTGATTAATCATATAGTTAGAGGAGATGCCAGATTTATCTCAAAATTGAATATATTAATATTTAATGTCCTAGAAGATTTGATTCAAAGTTTCTTAGTGGACTTGCAACTTTAAGACGACTAACTGTTTCACAGATCCGTTCTAAAATATCTCGTATGTTTCTATTCGTAGTAAATCACTAGAGTTTTCTTCTACCGAATGGTATATTGACATCCAAAGCAATTCATCATGTCACATCAAACTATAATATCCTTACATAAGTCATGTTCTATGACTTAGATGTGATACAAGTAGGTGATAACTCAAGTTTGTATATTGCTAATCTTAGAAAAACATTCATTCAGTTATGAAATCTAACTTTTCATATGAGCAACATTTTTCATGTACTGTTGATTACCAAAAATTTGTTCTCCACTCATCAAATTTTGTTTTGATAATAATATTTTTTTAAGTTTTATTATAATCATTGTCTTATCAAAGATAGTTAAATATGTACTACCTTCTTTCATAGTGGAATAAAAAATGATCTCTACTTTCATCAAAGTTCCTCGAGCTTTAGTAGTTTGACCACACAAATAAATTTGCTTAGGATACTCGACTCGGCCATCCTTCTCTACATATTATTTAGTCGATTATCAATCGGTATGGTTTACCTACCTCCTTTACATCCTCATCATCTCATTTATATAGGATATGAATGAAGGTTAAAAGTCATAAGTTACATTTTATCTATTTAATCATGTTTTTAATTTTTCATTTAAAATAATTTATTTTGATATTTGAGGCTCTGCACCTATCTTGTCTAACTAATGCTCACCTTCATTGACCATTTTAACAAATATACTTGTCTCTATCCTCTAAAAAAATTGATTTATTAGACATATTTTGTCATTTAAAAAAAAAGCTGGATGTTCTTAATTTTAATTACAAGACACTCTCTCTTCATTTTGGTTGGGGAGGCAAGTATCAAGTTCTCCATTGTCATCGTATCTCGTGTGGAATTCTTTATCGAGTTTCTTGCCCTCACACTCCCGAGTAAAATAGCTCTCCTGAGAGAAAATATCTACATATAGTTGAAACAATGTTCTAAAAAACGATAGGCAGTAGGTGGGCGGTCACCCACTACCCAATGCCTTGGCGCCTAGGCGGCTCCTAAGTGGAATACTTTTTTCTCTATCAATTGGTAGTGTTCAATCGATTAGACTAGTGTTCACCTACTACCCAATGCCTTGGTGCCTAGGCGGCTAATTGATCGGTAGACTTCTATTTCTTATGAAACTCATGACAATTGATCAGTAGACTTTTATTTCTCGCGGAACTCTTATCAGCTAATCGATTGGCAGTATGTAATTGATTCAGTAAAATTTTCTTTCTTAGAAAACTCCTACCAATCGATTACCCAATCGATTGACAGTATTCAATCGATCGGTCAATCGATTTAGCAGGCTTCTATTAAAAAAATATTGGCCGCCCCCACATAGGCAGCGCCTAGGCCGCCGATTAATATGGTGACACCTAGAAAAAGGTTGGGGTAGCCATCTAGTCTCTAGGAGATGTTATATGAACATTATTTGGACAGATTCTTGCAAAAATAGGAGGGCCCATGAAACTCTTCAGGTCAGCTCGAAGGGCCCTAGTATTGAGGAAGAGAAAGAAGAGTCGTGTCGACCGGCAAGCTGGAGGTTCAGATTTATCCTCGACAGAAAGATGAAACCATCTGCGTTGCAGTCGACCTACCCCAAGGTTTGAGGGAGAAGCTGATTAGGTGTTTGATCAACCACTATGATGTGTTCACTTGGTCAGTCAAAGAGATTGAGAGGGTATCCTCGGCATTGATGATGCACCGTTTGAACATCCACTCAGAAGCCCAACCGGTCAAACAAAGGAGAAGATATTTTGGAGCCGAGTATAATCAAATAATTCGAGAGGAAGTCACGAAGCTCTTGGAGGTTGTGCATATCCAGGAGGTTCAATTCTCGAGCTGGCTGGCTAATATTGTATTAGTCCCTAAGCCATGAAAAATGGCATGTATGCATCGACTTTCATGACTTAAATAAAGCCGACCCAAAAGATTTCTATCCTTTGTCTCTGATAGATTAGTTGGTTGATTCTACTTCACGATGCGAATACATCTATATGTTGGATGTCTATCAGGGATACCGTTAAGTCCCGCTCGCTCGGGAAGACTAGGAGAAGGTTAGTTTCTTCACTCAGATGGAACATATTGCTATAATGTTATGTTGTTTGGTCTAAAGAATATAGGAGCTACCTACCAAATGATGATAGATAAGGTATTCTAGCAACATATCTGGAGAAATATTGAGGTGTATGTCAACGATATCCTCATCAAAACAGAGAAGGGGGAGATATAATAGCCCACTTGGAAGAAACGTTCACCACCCTGAGGTTTCATGGCTTAAAGTTGAACCCCAATAAGTGTTTGCTCGGAGCAAAGGGTGGGCGATTTTTGGGATATATGGTAACCGAGTAGGGAATTAAAGCTAATCTAGAGAAGGTGCAAGCCATTCAAGATATGCCTTCTCCTCGGACTCTTAAGGAAGCACAGAGACTCACTGCCCTTTCTCGATTCATATCCAAGTCAGTTGATAAAACCCTTCTATTTTTTAAGATCTTACGGAAAGCTTCTAAGTTTGAATGGGACAATAAGTGTGACCAAGTCTTTGCGGAGCTGAAAGTGTATCTCGCGCGAGCTACCCATACTCTACAAACCGGTATTAGGGGAGAGGTTATTATTATACCTTTCGGCCGTTGAACAAGCTATTGAATTGGTTTTACTACAAGAAGAATATAACCTTCAAATATCCCATCTACTTTTTTAATCATTTACTAAAGGATACAGAAAGCTGATATACCACCCTGGAGAAGCTAACTTACGGATTAGTCTTGATCGCTCATCGGTTAAGACCGTACTTTTTGTCACACCCAATAATGATGCTCACCAATAGTCAGCTCGATCGAGTGTTGACTAATCCAGAAGCTTCCAAGAGGTTGATCAAATGGACCATCGAACTCAGTGAATATGTTATTCAATACCAGCCCTAGCCCTAGTTAGCCATAAAGGTTGAAACTCTAGCGGATTTCATAGCTGAGGCCACATTCATATCGAAGGTTTAATAAACCTGGAGAGTTTATGTGGATGGTTCATCCACGTAGACCATTAGTGGAGTAGGGGTGTTACTGATCTCCCCTCAAGAGGACACTTTGCAGTTATCTGTTCGACTAAATTTCTAGGCCACAAATAATGAGGTAAAATACAAGGCTTTATTGGCTCTGTTGCAAGCGGTAAAACAAGTTGGACTACAAAGGTCATCCTCTATTTAGACTCTCAACTAGTGACTCAGCAAGTTGAGAGAGATTTTGAAGTAAGGAATGACCACTTGAAGCGTTATGTCCAAGTATTTAAACAGTTGAAGTTGGATTTTCATGAGGTATCTCTACAAAATATTTCACAAGCAGACAATACCAAAGCAGATGAGTTGGTTAAAACGACCAACTCGCTGGCCACTTGGACGTTGGATGACCCCATATGTCAAGAGGTATTGGTGATGTAGATTGATTTTTTGCCCTGTCCAAAGGAGGATATTGATTGGAGATCTCCTCCTATTATATTCATGAAAAGGGGAGATCTACCGAGTGATCCTAGCCAAGTTCGATTATTGAAGAAGAGGGCCACTCGATTTACGTTGATCGGTGATCATTCGTACAGAAGGGTATTTGCTCGTCCACTTTTAAAATGTCTTGGCCCGAAAGATATTAATTATGTTATGCGAGAAATTCATAAAGGTATTTGTGCAAGTCAGATTAGGAGGTGAGCTATGGCTCAAAAAGTGTTGGGGCAATCGACCCTAAGATGATCTGGAGGATCATGGGTTTTGATGTGTGTGGTCGATATGGTTAAGTTAGGGTTTGTTGTTGGACTAATATGTGAACATGAGTGTGCAGGTGTACAAGTACACATGGACTTGGTTGATGTCTTCAGGTGAAGGGTGGCATGGAGGCAAGCTGGATGCTTGCGTGCGCATCCGAGGGACCGTGGATGGCAGGGACGATGAGCCGAGGGACGCGGACTTCGAGGCGTACGTGAAGGGTGGCATGGAGGCAAGATGGAGGCTTGCGTGCGCATCCGAGGGACGAGGGCCGAAGATGAAGAGGGTGTGAAGGCAACAGTCGAGGCTGCTGGTGAAGAGTCAACCGGGTTGTGAGGGTCTGAGTATAAGTGTTTGTACTCAGGGGCTAAGCCTGGAGGGTTCGAGTGCGGAGTGAAATGTACTCGGGGAGTGAAACCCTAGGCTTAGGTTCGAACCAGTCGACTGGCCCAGGGGAAGTCGACTGGTGTCGGGTGGAACAGCTACTGGATTCGAACGTTGTACTGTAATGGTCGAATCTGAGTGGGACCAGTCGACTGCCCCTAGCGGCTGTTTCAAACTCGAGCTCTATTTAAAGGAGCTCGTTTTCTACTTTCTTTTCTTGGTGAAACTTACTTGGTTAGAGTGAGTTAGTAGCCTGGTGATCTCAGGTAGTGTCTAGAGTTTGTGGAGAGATTTCTCCACCCACAAGGAGCTAAGCGATCTAGCTGGAGGTGCTCCGGGGAATCATCCACCGACGGATTAGGGATCGCCCACCTTACGGGCAGCCATGGAGTAGGAGTTTATCTTCGAACCACGTAAATCGTGAGTGTTCTTCATTGTTAGTTTTATTTTTACTTTGTATTTCCGCTTGCGCAACTAATCGTGTAGCAAGAATGCTCCGAAAAGTGCTATTCACCCCCCTTAAGCAACCGGATCGATCTAACAAGTGGTATCAGAACTAGGGATGCTCTTGATTGGAATAACTGCCAAAGGAGCAAAGAAAGCTAGAGGGAAAATGATGGAGGATAAGCTAGGGGATGATATCAACTCACCACCAACATATGACCATGAAGATTTTGTATATTGGAGAGCTAGAATAAAGACATGGTTTGGGATGGAGTGGGAGTGTGTGATGACTATAGAAGAGTCATTCGAAATCCCTAACGACAAGCATGGAAAGAAGCTCCGACCTAGGTATTGGACTAAGGAGCAACAAGAACAATTTCGGGCAAATGAGAAGGTAATCAATATTTTGCCTAACAATGTTTTGAGTAGTGTAGGGACATATACAAATGCATATGAGTTGTAGAATAAATTGGAAGAAGTTCATAAGAACCCTACACAAGCTCAACTAGAAGAAGAGCCCGAAGAAATAAATTCAAGAGTTGAGGGGGAGGAGAGACCCTCATCCACACAAGAGCAAGAAGAAGCTTCAACCTCCACCAAGGCTAAATCAAAAGAGCATATCATATGCTTTGGTTGTAACAAGAAGGGGCACTACAAGGATAAGTGCCCACTAGGTAGAAAGGAGGTAATTCCTAAGCCCAAGTTTATTCATTTAAATTCTAATATGGGTTGTAGGAATGAGGAAGCTCAAAAGAAAAGAAGAAAAATTCGATGCTTCAAATGCGGAGAGCTAGGGCATTATCATACAAAATGTCCAAGGAAAGGAGAGCTTAAAAAGATGGAGTACCTTAGAAGATGGGAGAAAGAAGAAAGGAAAAGATGCACACATCAATGGGGAGCTACAAAGGTAAGGGAGGTAATCCCTAACGCCACTTATGCTTCAAACTCTTCCATGAATGCTAGAAATATTAATAATTGCTTGCCTAGATGTAATTTTGGATTTAAATATCATGATAGGAATAGAAATACTATTGCGTGCCAAAATACAAAACATTCCATGTTTCATGATAAACCTAGGACTACAAAACCTAAGGACCAAGGCATAAACCCTAAGAAAGGGAGACACACGCCTAGGAAAGTGGGTAGACCTAGGAATGATCAAGTTAGACATGATAAGTCTAAGGTTAGGAGTTTAGAAAAGGAAAATCAAGTTTTGAAAGCAAAACTTGATAAATTAGAGAAAAACCTAGATAGACTCATTAGAGGGTCCAAGGGATTAAATGTGATACCAAAGGATCAAAATTATAGAAATGGTAGGCCGGGTCTAGGATACCACCCTAGGAAAGCAAATGCTAGTAAAATGTCGTATTCAAGAATGCCTTATGTTTATGGTAACGAAAAGGTCAAAAATGGTAAAGAAAAGCCATTTAAAGGAAAAGAAAAGGAATTGACCAAGAAAAAGGTCTATAGAGTTAAGAGAGTGATAGTGGGAGGTCAAGAAGCACCGGAGGAGCACCGGTGTGGTCTTGCATTTGTAAATGAGTTACCTAGGGAAGTAACTAGAGCTAGAAGTCCAAGGGAGAGTCCTAGGAGACAAAATGGGATCCATAGTCAATGGATCTCAGGAGGCTTTCTCCTAGGAGATTAGATGGTCTATGGAGTGTTCCAATAGGGTTGGAAGACTAATGTGAATCTTAATCCTAGGGGATTGACACATTAAAAGAAGATTTATGGAGAAAAAGGTGAAAAAGGGATTATAATTGAGAGAAATTAGTTTTAATGTGTAATTACCATATAACTTGATGCTATTAGTGTATTATGAATAAGTATGGGAGGAAGCATCAAGAAGAAGTCCAAATTAGAACTTTTAGTTGAGTTTGAATGACCTAATTTTGATAACTTTGAAGTTTGTACCAATCTTGGGATTTGTAATAGTTTTGATTGAAAACATATTTTTCCCAAGTAGACATAGGATCCACAAATCTCTCAACAAAATTTTAGATTTTTTGGAGATATGTAGAATTAGTTAGACATTTCTAAATTTAGGACTGGAGGACTGGATTTTCAGTATCAGTCGACTGCCTTCTTGGCAGTCGACTGGTCTAGAGTGAGAAAGGTTCTGAGTGTTTTACCAGTCGACTACCCCAGGGGGCAGTCGACTGGTCCTAGAGTGAGAAATGTTCTGTGCCTTTCACCAGTCGACTGCCCCAGGGGACAGTCGACTGGTCCGCGGGATCTATAAAAGAAAAGGTCGCACGGGGTGGCCCAAAACCTAGGGTTTTGGCATATCACCCCGGTGATTCTTCTTCTCCTGAGCCCCCCTCTCGTTCTAAGTCTCTCCCAAGCTCTAAAATCTTTTCCTAAGCCTTCTTTTACCTCGGATCTGTTGGATCGAGAGAACCGATAGAGGGGGGGGGGGTGAATATCGAGAAATGTTCGGATTTGAAAAGAGAATGCGTAGCGGAAGATTAAAAACAAACACACACAGACACCAAGGTTTTTACTTAGTTCAGAGCCTAGGTCGACTCCTACTCCAAGGCCCACGGTCGCTGACCATTTACTGCGGGTAATACTATAATCGCGCAAAATCAGTTACAGAAATGGAATTACAGTTAAAGTGCAGTACTGAAATTAAACTCTTCTTTTTACCGACGTCCGATGTAGATTACTTTTTCCAGAACAGTAGGACGTCGTCGGCGCTTGTATCTTGAGTCGGGAGGTTGCCGGAGCAGAGCGCGGAAGCAGAAGAGCGTAGAAGCGTTGAAAGAATTTGTTGTTTGAAGCCTCGGGGTTGAGGGCCCTTTTATAGGCCCTGGGGGCGCCCGGGACGTCGGGGGCGCCCCCCCCACGTGTCGGCCGATCCGCCTTTAACTCGGTCCGCTTCTGATCCCTTCAAACTCGGGATCAGATCTTGACCGGGGCGCCCGGGACGCTGGGGGCGCCTGGATTGACTGGGTCAAACTCTTATCCTCTTGGCTTCGCTGGAGCTGCTTCGGTAGCTTCACCTGGGGGCGCCCGGAGCGCTGGGGGCGCCCGGGTGCAGCGGGGGCGCCCCGAACATGAACTGTCGAAGCCTTCCTTTGCATTATGTGTTTTGTTTTCACCTTGGGGGCGCCCTGGTCAACTTTTGCCTCACTCCTTTGAGGCTCTTTGAGCTGCAGACACTCGTTCCTTCGGTCCTGCATCCAGGGTTAGTCCAAAACACTATAAAGCAACAAGATGATAGTTTATACAGCCTTAGCTGTCTTGGTTCTGACTTTGGGTCTCCAAAATGGAACCCTAGGTCGAATCGACGCCTACTGTTCCCTCGACGGGGAACGCGTCCTCACCTACTCCTCTCGGGAGAATGTACCTGATGCCAACTGGCTCCTCCGGTTGGACTTTTGCCTAGCAGTCCTTCGCCAGGTCTTGGACACCAAGCTGTCCTTCGCCGGGTGCCTAGCTGTCCTTCGCTAGGTCTTCAGTCCCAAGCTGTCCTTCGCCTGGCACCTAGCAGTCCTTCGCTAGGGCTTCAGTACCCTGGCATTCCTTCGCCAGTGCCTAGCAGTCCTTTGCTAGGACTTTTTACCCTGGCATTCCTTCGCCAGTGCCTAGCAGTCCTTCGCTAGGACTTTGTATCCTGGCATTCCTTCGCTAGGTGCCTAGCAGTCCTTCGCTAGGGCTTTGTTTCCTGGCAGCCCTTTGCCAGGTGCCTAGCAGCCCTTCGCTAGGACTTTGTTTCCTGGCAGCCCTTCGCCAGGTGCCTAGCAGCTCTTCGCTAGGACTTTTCCTGCACACTTGAGTAACATTGTTAGAACACCAATAATACTTAACTTTGAACCCTTTGCCAATATCAAAACAAGGTTCGATATGGTGCTTCCTGCACCAACAGGATCTACTCCTAGGGTTAGTGAAAACTCATCTTTTCAAGCCGATCTCTCCTCATTGTCATCATGAAGCGATTGGCAAAAAGATATCACTGTTTAAGGTTAAGTTTTTCATTTAAACCATGATTTGAGACTAATGTGACAATTTGTACATGTTTTCTTTGTTTTCTTTCCTTTGGGGGGGGGGGTGTTTGGTATGCATGCATGTGTATATTGCATATTAGGGCGGTCTTTAAAAGGCCAAGAGGTGAGGGATCGTCTCACCAAGGTCAGGGACAGTCGGGAGAGTCTAGGTTCCGGTCGGTAGAATGTCAGAAAAGATTTAATGAAAATGATTTTGAGGTGATGAATTGTAAGTATTTGAATAAGGCCTACTTTTAAGAAAAATCCCCCCAAATCATCGAGATGGTTACACACTTTGGGTTAGAACAGTTAGTTTATTGTCAGCACGATATAAACCTAGACTTGTGCAAAGAATTCTATGCCAATCTGACATGCATTAATTCTGATAGTAACCTTTATGAGTCTAGGGTAGCAGGAGTTCTCATTCCTTTCTCAACCATGATTTTAGCTAAATTTCTGGAGTGTAGGGCATCGAATAATGCATCTATATATTTTCCTACTGTTGTTGAGTCTTTTACCTTCCCAGATGTCACCATTGACTGATTCATATGCATTACTTTAGGAGGCATCGACATGACTCAGAGCGCATCTTTGATGCCAAGCCTATGAGTCCCTTCAGTCATATGTTGTATAAGATTGGTTTAGAGTGTTTTCTACCCATCGTCACCAAGGGACGGGCAAGGATTCGACTACCCCACTTGGTGATGATGTACGCCCTGGAGAGGAGATTAGATATAGACGTCTCCCTGCATGTGTTCACCTCCATTTGTCACTTTTCCCATAGTGTCAATGGGAAGATATATATGCCCTTTTGTCACGTCCTGACCGAGTTCCTTCAGTTATGGGGTATCTGAGTGTCTAGCGGTCAGGTCCGACACCTGTCCAAGGACTATGATCAGATTGGCACACACCAACTATCCTTGGCATGTATCAAGTGTTGGCAGGGGAGTTTGTATGGAGGCAACGTCCGGAGTCCTCCAGCTCGGATGAGGAGCCAGCTGATGCAGTTACACACGAGGAGTTCTCCCAGCTCCGGGTTGATGTTCACGGCATCCGGGAGGACCTCCAGACTTATCAGCAGCAGCAGCTAGGCTTCTAGGAGATCATTCAAGGGGAGTTTCAGGGGTTCGAAGTCGGCAAGACGAGATGCTACAGCAGATGCATCTCTCATATCAGGCCCCCACCTCCTCCTTCTCCTCCAGGCGATGATGACATGATGTGATGTGGTGGCGCAGTATTGAGAGCGGCTTAGTCTTGAGAGTGTTTTTATTTGATGATATCTTATATCTCTCAAACACTTTATTTTGATGATTGTAAAAACATAACTGGTTTGGGGCCACAACCCATATGACTCTATTTGTGTCTTTATGTATGAACCATCTGATCATCTTTTCATGTTATGTTATGAATTAATATTGTCGTATAAAATTTTATGTCATGAATTATTGTTGCTTCTATGGATTGAAATTTATAGAGTGTTATTGAATAGATATGGCTTATATGGTTTGTGAGTTAAAAATCTTTATCTATGCTTTCATGATATGTTTTGAAATCTTAGTTTAGTTACCTTGCCTAAATTTATTGGTTGATATTAAATGATAAAATTTTTCTAAATAAAGGAATAAGAGGATTTTTCAGGTATAGTTATCTAGGGTTAAGAGTAAATTAGGGGAGATTTTGTTGGTGCAGGAAGCACCTAAGTCAAACTTGTGTTTTGATAATGGAAAAGGGTTCAGAAGTTAAGGTGTCATTATGATCTAACAATCTCACTAAGTGTGCAAGAAAAGTCCTAGGTACACTAGGTAAGAAGTCTTGGTCAAGGACTGGGCAAGAAGACCTGACCAGAAGTTGGGTAAAGAAGTCCTGGTCGAGGACTGGGCAAGAAGACTTGACCGGAAGTTGGGCAAAGAAGTCCTGGTCGGGGACTGGGCAAGAAGTCCTGGCGAAGGGCTGGGCACCGAAGACCTGACCGGAAGTTGGGCACGAAGACCTGGTCAGGTGGATTAGGCAAAAGTCCAACCGGAGGAGCCGGTTGGCAAAAGGTAAACTCTCCTGAGAGGAGTAGGTGAGGACGCGTTCTCCGTGTGAGGGAACAGTAGGCGTCGGTTCGACCTAGGGTTCCATTTGGGAGACCCGAAGTCAGAACCAAGATAGCTAAGGCTGTAAATAATGACTAACTAACCTTGGTTTGTAGGAAACGAAAGAATGTTGCTTCTGCAGCTCAGGCACCCCCAATGGAGTGGGACGCCTCACTGGGGTTAGGCGCTCATATGGATACGGGCGCCACTGTGTAAAGGTAAAAACCAAACCACTGCCGAGAAGCCTCTGGACCAAGGCAGCTCAGGCGCCCGTGAGGTCACGGACGCCCCCATCAACTCAGGCCCCCAGTGAAGATGGATAAGCGCTGACCGAGCCTGCGGATAAGAGATCGCGCAGGGAAGGCCACGTGTAGGCGCCCCCATCGACACAGGCGCCCCCATGGGTGCTATAAAAGGGGGTTCACCCCCCAGGATTCGGACAACATCACTCTCAACGCTCCAAACCTTTTCGTTCAAGCGCTACGCTCCGACAAGCTTCGACTTCGAGATTCCAGCGCCGACGACGACGCTCTACTCCGAAATTCGATCCACCTCGGGCGTCGGTAACAAAAAGTGTTGCAAATTTAGTTTTCTATTTTATTTCTATACTCAAATTGTAAAACTCTTTTTACGACTATAGAATTGCCCAAAGTAAACGGTCAAGGACCGTGGGCTTTGGAGTAGGAGCTGACCGCGTCTCCGAACCAAGTAAAATCGACTTGTGTTCGTGTGTGTTCTGTTATTTTCCGCTACGTAACTGCTCTGTTTTCTCTGAAAATTTTATAACGATATTCACTCCCCCTCTATCGTTTTCTCCGATCCAACAAGTGGTATCAGAGCGGGTGGCTCAAATTTGGTGCAACCACCAATTTGGGAGTTTTTTTCGGATTTACGAAGTTATTTTAATTTTTTTTGAATTATTTCTCGTTAATCGAGGTTGGTGCAACACCACTCAATCGTTTTTTCGTTGTTTATAATTTCTTCCGCACTACTAATCCAAGACTAAGTCTTGGAACAAGTTTTCCTTGTCTTTATTTTTTTCAGAAAATATTATGGCCATGCAAGAAGGATTCAGCATAGCCAGACAACCGCTTTTCAGTGGAGAAGATTTCTCCTACTGGAAAAGTAGGATAGAAGTCCACCTAAAAACTCAGGTGGACATGTGGATAATTATCCAATCTGGCCTAGAGATCCCCAAGAACGCAGAAGGAGTGGCACAGCACTACTCTGAATGGGATGCCTCATTAAAGAAGAAGATCGAGGCTGATGCAAAGGCAACCCAGACGTTGCAGTGCGGATTGACCAAGGAAGAGCTGAACCGGGTGGGTCCCTTCAACAGTGCCAAAGAACTTTGGAACAAGCTGATTGAGCTGCACGAAGGTACCTTCGACACCAAAATCAGCAAAAGGGATCTGTTGCTGAACAGACTCTACACAATAAAAATGAACGAAGGCGAATTAGCAGCACAGCTCCACGCCAGAATCCAGGACCTGATGAATGGGCTACATACAATAGGTCACAAGGTAGAGAACCGTGATCTAATCAGGTATACCCTAAACACGTTCCCAAGGAACACACTGTGGGCATCTATGGTAGATGCTTACAAGATTTCTAGGGACCTTTCAAAAATTAAATTAGATGAACTTTTTTCAGAATTAGAATTGCATGAACAGACTAACTCCACAATGGTCGAGAAAAGTATTGCCTTTATTGCAGGTAAATCCCAAGGAAAAGTCCTCAAGAAGAAGCCTCAACCTGCACTCGAGTCTAACTCAGACACAGACTCAGAAGACAGTGAAGGAGATCGACCCAAGTTGGTGCGACTAGCTCGGGACTACTACAAGGAGCTGAAGTATCAAACCAACAGAAAGAAAGCAAGCCACGAAAGAAAGATCCAGCTGAACCTTCAACATCGTCAAAAACCAAAACGAATGTCACTTGCTATGAATGCAATAAGAAGGGTCATTACAAATCAGAGTGCCCCAATCTGAAGGAGACAAATAAGACTCGAAGGAAGAAGGCTCTCCAAGCCATATGGATGAATCTTCGTCCGAAGAAGAAGAAGAGGCCCCGCAATCAAATCCTCTCGCTTTAACCGCTTCGGAAGACATCGACACCGGATCGGAATCAGAGCCAGACGATGGAAGGCTCACAATCTCGGAAAACGGCCAAATAACGGTAAGAGGCTATTCTGAAATTGAATTATCCAAATTAATTGCTTATTTGTCTCGCAATCTGGCGAAAGCCAAAATCCGGGTCGAGTCCCTCCGACAGGAAGTAAAACTCCTGAAAGAGGAAGCTGACTCGAGATCCTTGACCGAGAAGGTTCAAGAAGGAAAATCTACTCAAGTTGAAAAGCTTGAGAAAGAAAATTCCTCCTTGAAAACTCAAGTCAAGGAACTCAGGGTGGCTTTAGAACGATTCACCTCGGGTTCCAAGGGTCTTGACATGATCCTTGGAAAACATAAATCCGTTCTTAACCGATCTGGATTAGGGTACTAAACCAAGTCTAGACAACGGTCTTATTATGCTGTATTGAACCAACCTAGAGCCAAAGTTCAAGCATGGGTCCCCAAACTTTGTTTGAACAATCAAGCTGGACCAAACCAGTATTGGATCCCCAAGGACAAGATTCACATCTAGCCTAATTATTATCGAGGCTATAGTCAGGGATCCAATTTAAAAATAATTTTCATAATTAGATAAATTTTTTATGCTTACTTCTTTAATTTTATTGCATGCTTGCTTGTTTATTTCCTTCTGCAATTTATTATGCTTAGACCTAGGACTGGTTAGACTAAGGACTAAAATGACTTAATTGAAATTTGAACAACATAGTATTGGGTGGAGGTGAGATGATAGTACGTTAGGGAAGCCATTCTGGTGGAACTAGCCGAAGCTACCGATCCAAGACCCAAACTAGTTAAACCAAAATCTTTCAAGAAGTAACTTGAAGATGAATTTTCAATAAAAGCTTTGTCAAGGAAAGGGTTGATGATCCAATATGCTACGGCCAAAGAAGGCCTAGTGCCTCGCCAAGACCTGGAAGCCAATTATTGAAAATCAAATTCACTTTATTGTTGCCAGATTTGAATTTAACACAAATTTCAATTAATCTTAGAATCAACATAATGTTTCAAAATAAAATTAAACTTAATTATTTTTTTTAAAAATTAATTTAACCTTTCAAAATTAACCTTGTTTTTCAAAATCAAAATCTGTATGTTTCTTATAAAACCTGTCTCACAAAACCCATAAGGTTAACGTGATTGATAACACTAGATTGGGTGAGATAGACTAGGTTGTGAAAATCAATTTAAGCTATCCTTAATTCTAATTGGATCCAAATCAATAAATACTTTATGTGTAGGAACATAAAGATTTGGACCAATGGATGTGATAGTGGATGCTCCAGACACATGACTAGAGACAAATTGAAATTCACCAAACTAAAGTTCAAGAACTTAGGCTCAGTAGCGTTTGGCAACAATGCTACACTCAATGTCATTGGGTCAGGTAACATTGAACTCAAATCCGACTTCGTAATTAAAAAGGTACTCTTGGTTGAGAATTTCAAATTTAATTTGCTCAGTATAAGTCAATGATGTGATACTGGCTATGTAGTTACATTTACCAACTCTGACTGCCTAATTAGAAATCTTCAAGACTCAGAAGTCATGCTTAAGTGTACTAGGAAAAATAATGTTTATACTATCAATCTACCCGTAGTACCAAAATGTCCCTTAACTCAATTAGAAGAATCCAACCTGTAGCATAGGAGATTAGGTCACACTAATGTTAGACTAATTTCCAAAATTACCCAACTTAGTCTAATTAAAGGAGTACCAAAAATTAAGAACTATTAAAACATGATATGTAACTCATGTAACCAAGGTAAACAAACCAGGTCTAATCACAAGCAAATTGAATCAGACTTAACCCAAACCACACTTGAGCTCCTGCACCTTGACCTGTTTGATTCACATGGAGCCAAGTCACAAAGCGGAAACCGGTATTGCTTAGTCATTATCGATGATTACTCTAGGTTTACCTGGGTTAGGTTCCTAAAAACTAAGGATGAAACCCTAAACATGTTTATTGACCTATGTAAGATAATCGAAAATCAAAATGATATCAAAATCAAAAGACTTAGGAGTGATCACGGGGGAGAGTTTGAGAATCAAAGGTTTGAGAATTCTGTAGAATAAATGGATATATTCGCGAATTTTCTTGTCCTAGAATCCCCTAACAAAATGGGATAGTAGAAAGAAAGAATAAACCCTACAGGAAGCCGCTAGGACAATGCTCAATGAATTTAACCTAGCTAACCAATTTTGGCAGAAGCAATTAGTACGACCTGCTATATCCAAAATAGGGTCCTAATTAACAAAAACATAATAAAACTCCCTATGAACTATATTACCATAGACTGCCAAACCTATATTACCTAAGGGGCTTCGGGTGCAAAGTTCATATTCTAAATACCAAGGGCTACCTAGGTAAATTTCAGTCTAAGTCAACCCCAGGAATATTCTTAGGATATTCAACAGCAAGTAGGGCCTATAGGGTCTACAACAAACAAACTAATAAAATTGAAGAAACAACGAATTTAATCTTTGATGAGGAAACTAATCCAAAATCTGATAATCAAAACCTGAACCCATCAAATATTGATCAAGAAGAAAATGAGCATACAATTGAACCATCAATTGAACCACTAGTTGAACCTCTAAATGAACTAACTCTTGAACCAACTACTGCGTCAACTGAACCAATAATTGAACCAACCCAAGTAGTTGAACAAAATACAGAACCAAACCGTCCAGCTGGACCTGAGGCTAAACCAAGTTCTAGAAGAACCAAGAAACCCAGGCTCAATCACCCTTCTGATCAAATTATGGGTGATCCAACTTTAGGAGTCAGAACTAAGTCTTCCTATAGAAATCTCAGTCAAATATCACTAATTTCAAAGATTGAACCTAAGACTATAGAGGAAGCCCTACCTGATCCTGATTGGATCATAGTTATGCAAGAGGAATTAGCCTAATTTGAAAGAAACCAAGTCTGAAAACTAGTACCTAAACCTGAGGGCAAATCCATTATAGATACTAAGTGGGTGTTTAGGAATAAACTAGATGACCAAGGGGAAATAGTTAGAAATAAAGCCCGCATAGTAGCTAAAGGGTTCAGTCAAGTCGAAGGATTAGACTATGATGAAACCTATGCTCCAGTAGCCAGACTTGAGTCTATTAGAATGTTGTTAGCATTTGCAGCCCATAGAAGGTTCAAACTCTACCAAATGGGCGTTAAGTCAGCCTTTTTAAATGGGTTCATCAAAGAAGAAGTCTATGTAAGACAACCCCTAGGCTTTGAGGACCTAGAAAAACCTGACTACGTTTTCAAACTTAAAAAGGCACTTTATGGATTAAAACAAGCACCTAGGACATGGTATGAACGCCTATCAACTTACCTTATTTCTAAGGAATTTAACCAAGGACAAATTGATTCCACCCTTTTTGTTACAACCTTAGAAAAAAACATTTTCATTGCCTAAATTTATGTTGACGACATAATTTTCAGATCCACCAACTCAAACTTTTTAAAGGAATTTGTAAAAATAATGTAAAATGAATTCGAAATGAGTCTAGTTGGTGAGCTCAATTTCTTCTTAGGACTGCAAATTAAGCAAACTAGGGATGAAATTATGTTCACCAATCCAAATATGCTAACGAATTAATAAAGAAATTTAAAATGGATAACTCCAAAAGTATAAGTACCCCTATGGCCACAAATATCAAAATTGATAGTGACCCTGAAGGTAAACATGTAGACCTTAAGCTATACCGAAGTATGATTGGAAGTCTACTTTACCTTACAGCTAGCAGACCTGATATTCTATTCTCTGTAGGAATGTGTGCTAGATACCAAACCTGTGCTAAAGAATCACACTTAGCAGCCCTGAAAAGAGTACTTAGATACATTAAGGGCACCCTAAATGTAGGGATTTGGTATCCTAGGACCTCAACATTTGAACTGTCAGGATATTCTGATTCTGACTATGTTGGATGCAAACTAGATAAAAAAAGTATAAGTGGAAGCT
The DNA here is from genome assembly GCA_024364735.1 of Boesenbergia rotunda. Lineage (NCBI taxonomy): Eukaryota > Viridiplantae > Streptophyta > Magnoliopsida > Zingiberales > Zingiberaceae > Boesenbergia > Boesenbergia rotunda. Next base: position 181,757 of record JAGFNQ010002606.1, on the reverse strand, counting down.
GCCAACTTTTAGGAAATAGTCTAGTCAGTTGGTGCAGTAGAAAGCAACACTGCGTAGCCCTATTTACAACCAAAGCAGAATATGTTGCTTTAGGAGAGTGTGTGGCACAACTCTTATGGATGATGCACACTCTTAAGGACTTCCAGCTTGACTACACCCAAACCCAAGTCTACATTGATAACATAAGCTCAATCAATCTAACTAAAAACTCAATTCAACACTCAAGAACAAAGCATATAGAAGTTATACATCACTTTATAAGGGATCATGTAGCCAGAGGTGAAATAGTCCTTAAGCATGTGGACTCAAAGTCAAACTTAGCTGATATCTTTACCAAACCATTACCTGAGTCTAAGTTTAGCTCACTAAAAAGGCAATTAGGGTTATGCTTAGTAGAATAGGACTGCTCTACATGTTTTTTTTAATTACTTTATTTCTTATATGTTAATTAATGTTTTGTGAAAATTCATATTTTTTGTCTTGAATTTTAAAATGATTTTTCGACTTAGTTTTTTTTCAAAAACTTACACCCTTCAAAACTAGGGTTTTTTCGCAAATGGACTTAGCTTAGGCCCTAACCCTAGAACTGCATGCACATATAGATCTAGAAGTCAGCATCTCTCAAGCACCTTAGGGTACTTTTGATTGATAACCTAGACTGGGTTGAGATGCTTAAGTCTATGCCTTGATTCAAGATGCTTTAAGTTAGTGCATTTGCAGTAATTTGGGCAATAAATACCAAATGAACAGCAATCAGGTTAAGTGTCAAGCTTAGAAAATCTAACTTGATCAGATCACTTAACTTGATTAACCCTAGCAAATGCTACTATTTATAACAGTTAGTAAGTAGCTAACTGGGTTAAACAGGATCCAAACAAGAACAATTTAATTTGGTTTGGTCCAGTTTATGCTTAGAATAGGTTCAATACAGAATTTAATCCTTTTTGCTCTAATTTTTGTTGCTATAATTAGTATCATTTTTTTTATATATGGCAAAGGGGGAGATAGAAGGGAAAGGATAATTTTTTTTTCAAAATTTTATCTCTTTTTCAAAAAGTAAAGTAAATTTTTAAGTGTTTAACTTAAAAATCTTTTGAAAATTTTTCTAAGTGTTTAACTTAAAAATCTTTTGGAAAATTTTCTATGTGTTTAACTTAAAAATCTTTTGAAAAATTTTCTAAGTATCTAACTTGAAAAATCTTTTGGAAAATATTTTGAGAATAGTCAAGGACTTAGAAGTTTTTCAAAAACCCCACATCTTTGAAAAACTCAGAGGGAGAACTTTCGATTCAGGGGGAGGAAACTAAGGGGGCGTTTGGTTTGTATCATTTTTCATTTTCATTTTCCAGAAAACCGCATTTTCTAGTTTTCTGGAAAATGACTTTTTTTCATTCTCCAGTTTTCCAGAAAATGCTTTATTTTTTTCTAGAAAACAAAGCTGGAAAATGCAAACCAAACATGTTTTCCAGAAAACCGCATTTTCTACAGAAAATGAAAATGGAAAACAGATTGGAAAATACAAACCAAACACCCCTAAATATTTTTAATACGTTGCTTGTTATATGTTTTTTTTAAAATAACTTTTTGAACCGTGTTGCCATAAATCAAAAAAGGGGAGATTGTTGGTGCAAGAAGCACCTAAGTCAAATATGTGTTTTGATAATGGCAAAGGGTTCAGAAGTTAAGGTGTCATTGTGATCTAACAAGCTCACTAAGTGTGCAGAAAAAGTCCTAGGTACACTAGGCAAGAAGTCCTGGTCAAGGACTAGGCAAGAAGTCCTGGTCAAGGACTGGGCAAGAAGACCTGACCGGAAGTTGGGCAAAGAAGTCCTGGTCGAGGACTGGGCAAGAAGACCTGACCGAAAGTTGGGCAAAGAAGTCTTGGTCGGGGACTGGACAAGAAGTCCTGGCAAAGGGCTGGGCACCAAGGACCTGACCGGAAGTTGGGCACGAAGACCTATTCAGGTGGATTGGGCAAAAGTCCAACCCGAGGAGCCGGTTGGCAAAAGGTAAACTCTCCTGAGAGGAGTAGGCGAGGATGCGTTCCCCGTGCGAGGGAACAGTAGGCGTCGGTTCGACCTAGGGTTCCATTAGGGAGACCCGAAGTCAGAACCAAGACAGCTAAGGCTGTAAATAATGGCTAACATATTTGCTTGTTGTGTTTTAGAACTAACCTTGGTTGTAGGGAACGAAGGAATGTTGCTTCTGTAGCTCAGGCGCCCCAATGGAGTGGGGCGCCTCACTGGGGCTAGGCGTCCGTATGGATACAGGCGCCCCAGTGTAAAGGCAAAAACCAAACCACTATCGAGAAGCCTCTGGACCAAGGCAGCTCAGGTGCCCGTGAGGTCACGGGCGCCCCCATCAGCTCAGCCGCCCCAGTGAAGATGGATAAGCGCTGACCGAGCCTGCGGATAAGAGATTGCGCAGGGAAGGCCACGTGCAGGCGCCCACATCGACACAGGCGCCCCCATGGGTGCTATAAAAGGGGGTTCACCCCCAAGGCTTCGGACAACATCGCTCTCAACGCTCCAAACCTTTTCGTTAAAGTGCTACGCTCCGACAAGCTTCAACATCAAGATTCCAATGCCGACGACGATCTTCTGCTCCGAAATTCAATCCACCTCGGGCGTCGGTAACGAAAAGTATTGCAAATTTAGTTTTCTGTTCTATTTCTGTACTCAAATTGTAAAACTCTTTTTATGACTATAGAATTTCCCAAAGTAAATGGTCAAGGACCATCGGCCTTGGAGTAGGAGCCGATCGCGACTCTGAACCAAGTGAAACCGACTTGTGTTCGTGTGTGTTCTGTTATTTTCCGCTACGTAACTGCTCTGTTTTCTCCGAAAATTTTATAACGATATTCACCCCCCCCCTCTATCGTTTTCTCTGATCCAACAGGTTTGTGTCATATTGAGAATACATATGAAGAAGGGAAGAATGGAGGACCGTTCTATGTGTGGAATGTGAATGAACAAGGTTGGCAAACACATAGAAGTGTGAATGAATTTCAAAGTTGATACACAATGTTTATCTTTTAGGAAATTCATGTTTGTACCAAAAGTCAAGCACGTTTGATGTTTTTCATGAAAATATATTTTTCTAGGATAGAGTATATCATAACAAACATGTTTGCAAAATTTTATATTTTTTAGAATTTTCTAAGGGTTTCTGAAATTCGGCTGAAAAATCAGAAACTGGCATATCAGTCGACTGCCCTGGGGGCAGTCGACTGGTGGTTAGGGCAGAATGTGAATTGGTGATTTCTGAGGGTTTTTCAGAAATCTGGTAAGTTCTATTTGGCACCAGGGGTAGGATTGCTTGGGGCAATTCTTTTGATGGTGTCAAAGGGGGAGAACTTGGGTGTTAAGTTAGGTTTGTGTTGGAACATAACTGTGGTTGGTTTATAAAACTTTGGTGTTAAGTTGGGAGAACTTAACTTGTGTTATGTGTTATGTTGGGAATAACTTAACGTGGTGTTGGCAATGAGAGTTAAAAATTGGGAGAAAGCATAGGTTAAGGGGGAGGTTGCCTCTTGGTTGTTATGCTTTGATTTTCAATTGCTATTGCTATTGTTATTGCTATTGTTGTTATGTTTACCTAACTTAACATATTGCAACACATCCAAAAGGGAGAGATTGTTGGGGCAATCGACCCTAAGATGATCTGGAGGATCATGGGTTTTGATGTGTGTGGTCGATATGGTTAAGTTAGGGTTTGTTGTTGGACTAATATGTGTACATGAGTGTGCAGGTGTACATGTACACATGGACTTGGTTGATGTCTTCAGGTGAAGGGTGACATGGAGGCAAGCTAGAGGCTTGCATGTGCATCCTAGGGACCGTGGATGGAAGGGACGATGAGCCGAGGGATGCGGACTTCGAGGCGTACGTGAAGGGTGGCATGGAGGCAAGCTGGAGGCTTGCATGCACATCCGAGGGACGAGGGCCGAAGATGAAGAGGGTGTAAATGCAATAGTCAAGGATGCTGGTGAAGAGTCAGCCAGGTTGTGAGGGTCTGAGTATGAGTGTTTGTACTCAGGGGCTAAGCCAGGAGGGTTCGAGTGCGGAGTGAAATGTACTAGGGAAGTGAAACCCTAGGCTTAGGTTCGGACCAGTCGACTGGCCCAGGGGCAGTCCACTGGTGTCAGTTGGAACAGCTACTGGATTCGAACATTGTACTGTAACGGTCGAATCTGAGTGGGACCAGTCGATTGCCCCAGGGGCAGTCGACTGGTAGCGGCTATTTCAGACTCGAGCTCTATTTAAAGGAGCTCGTTTCCTACTTTCTTTTCTTGGAGAAACTTACTTGGTTAGTGTGAGTTAGTAGCCTGGTGATCTCAGGTGGTGTCTGATAGATCGAAGACGGAACCCTAGAGGGGGGGTGAATAGCGTTTCGAACCCCTTTCTTCCTACACGGTTAGTTTGCGCAGCGGAATATACAATAAAAACAATCAAACAAATACTAACCATTGCTAACACGAGGATTTACTTGGTATCCACCCCGGACGGGTGACTAATCCAAGAATCCGTCAGTGGATCAATCCCCGGATAACCTCCGGCTAGCCATCGTTGCTCCTTGTGGGTGGAGAAATCTCGTCACAAACTCAAACAAACCACTGAGCATAAAGACTACTATCTTGCCTTTAACCAAGACAAGATTCGTCAAGAATCTCAGCCACCACGAAGTCCTCTTTAAATAGGACTCGGGCTGAAACCCTCGCTACCAGTCGACTGCCCAAGGGCAGCCGACTGGTTCCACTGAAATTCGACCGTTGCACCCCAACGTTCGAATTCTCAGCCAACTCACCAGCCACCAACTAGTCGACTGGTCTACTCACGCACCTAAGGTTACCCTTCCTGAGTACATTTCACTCTGCACTCAAACCCTAGGATTTCCCGAGTACAATCACACAGCACTCGTACCTCACGACTCGACTGACTCCTCATTTGCAGCCTCGACTATTGCCTTCGCGCCCTCTTCATCTTCAGCCCTCGTCCCTCAGATGTGCACGCAAGCCTCCAGCTTGCCTCCATGCTACCCTTCACGTAGGCCTCAAAGTCCATGCCCATCAGCTCATCGTCCCTGCTCTCCAAGGTCCCTCGGGTGCACACAAGCCTCCATCTTGTCTCCATGCCACCCTTTACTGTACCGATGCCGTCCAGCCAAGTCTATATGTGTAACCTGTACAACCTGCACACTCACATACACATATAAGAACGCAAGGGTAAACCTAACTTAAACCCTTTGCCCAAACATCAAAACACTTGGTCACTCCGGACCACAGATTGTCTCAACAATCTCCCCCTTTTTGATGTTTGGCAATACGTTTAAGTTAGGGAAAGCAAAATAGTAGTCAATAGCAAAAACAATGCATATGTAATGCAAAAATGGATCCTATCCCAAGGCATCCTACACCTAACCCTCTAAGTTAAGATTTTTCACCAAAACGAGCTTTTTAAAGCTTTTCTCAAGGTTCCCCTACATTGGACTTACAAAGGTTTTTTAAGAACCTCTCCAAGGTTCCCTTTACGCCAAGAATGGAGCAACCATGCTCCCCCTTAATCTTAGCTCCCCCTAAACCTAGGGTTTCTAGCAAAGGTATGTTTGGTTTCCCAACTTAAACTCAAACTTCTCCCCCTTTGCCATACATCAAAAAGACCCCAATAATATCCCAATTATTGGTTCTTTTAAGCCCTAATGATCATAAACAACGTGTACTATCCCCTCATACACTTGTTTTCCATCATTCGAACACCAAACCAGCTATTGATACACAAATCAGCCCTGGGCAGTCGACTGCCCCTGTTGTCAGTCGACTGATACTATGAAATATCAGTTTCTCTGGCTAATTTCAGAATTGCGTCAGAAATTCCACAATTCTCTAAAAATTCTCAAATTTTGTGGAGAACATTGTCGTACCCATACCTACTTGGGAAAAATACATTCAGCAATGTATCTATCACCATTCCCAAGTTTGACACAAAACCCAAAAATTTTCTTATGAAAATTAAGGCAAACAAGGAGGCAACCTCCCCCTTAACCTATGTCTTCTCCTAATTTTCAATTTCCCTAGGTGAAGTTCTACCCAACTTAACACCCTAACACCAAGTTAGGTTCGACCCAACCTAACAACCAAGTTCTTTTCCCTTTGGACACCATTAAAGGATTGCCCCATGCAACCTTATCCCTAGTGCCAAAAAGAACTCAACAAAACCCAGAAATACCTAAAGGTTTGCAAGCACATTTGCTAGGATATACCCTATCCTAGAAAAATATGATTTCATGAGAATCACAAATGTGCTTGACTTTTGGTACAATCTAATTTCCTTAAAGGTTTGGCATTTGGTATCACCTCTCAAATCCATCTATAATTTCATGTGTTTGCTAAGACTTATCATTAAAATTTGACACATGGAATTGTCCTCAATATTCCCTTTTGACCTCTAAATCCTAGATACCTAGGGAAACTTATCAAACTTCCTTGAATTTTCAATATATTGATAAAGCCTTAATAAATCATGGGATAACACTTTATTCAAGGAATGTGAACTCATAATCAGGAAATTTAATCAAAATCCATATCCTATAATCCAATTTTGTAATTTTTCAACATTCAAAATGCCTTTTATCCTTAACTCTATTGACCAGTCGACTGCCTCTGGGAAAGTCGACTGGCAAACCTTACAGAATGGTCCCGGGGCTGAATTCACTTCAGATCAGTCGACTGCCCCCAGGGCAGTCGACTGATACCTAATTTTCAAGTTTTCGGCCCAATTTCAGTAATGCCTAGTGAATTCCACAAATCTCCAAAAATTATGAAATTTCGTGGGGAGATTTGTGGGGCCAATGTCTACTTGGAAAAAATACATTTCCAAACAAATGTAATCTGGATCCCAAGATTGGCATGAAACTCAACTTTCTCTAAAATGTGTCTTTTAAACTCATCCCAAAAGTTCTAATTCCAACTTCTCCTTAATGTATCCTCTTATCCTTGATCATATGTCATTTCCATCATTGAATTGTATGGTATTCACACATTTAACCTCACTTTTCTCGAATATAACCCTATATTCATCCTTTTCTCCCTAAATTCCCTTTTTAATGTGCCAATTTCCTAAGCTTAAGACTTACCCAAGTCTTTTTAACTCTTTTTGGCATATTTCACCTAATTTCCTAGGAGAAAAACTCTTGAGATCCATTTATCATGGACCCCAAAGACTCCTAGAGCTCGCCCTTTAGCTCTGAGCCCTAGCCACCTCCTTAGGTGACTCAATCCACACTAAGTCACACCGGTGTGTCCCCGGTGACTCTTGGCCTACAAAATGAATGTAACGACACGATCTCTCAACCCATTGGCCAATTGGTATCAGGATTCATAAACTCTAGTACTTATCCTGGAGGTCTAGAGTTCGAATCCTGAGGAAGGCAAAAATCTACTGGTCAGGGGTGGAAAGACCTAGTGAGTAACGACACGGTTGTTGGTCGTCAACATCGGTTGTTGGTCGACGACATAGTTGGGCCGCTAAATATTGATTTGGCTGCTAGGTTGTTGGGCCGAGGGGCCAGGTTGTTGGGCCGCCAAATATTGATTTGGCCGCCAAGTTGTTGGGCTGAGAGACCATGTCGTTACAATAAAAATGCGCCTTTTTATTGTAACGACACAGTCTCTCAACCCATTGGCGGCCAAATCAACATTTGGCGCCCCAACAACCTGGCCCCTCGGCCCAACAACCTGGCGGCCAAATCAATATTTGGCGGCCCAACTATCTCGTCGACCAACAACTGATGTCGACGACCAACAACCGTGTCGTTACTCACTAGGTCTTTCCAGCCCTGGCCAGTGGATTTTTACCTTCCTCAGGATTCGAACTCTAGACCTCCAGGATAAGTACTAGAGTTTATGAATCCTGATACCAATTGAGCTACAAATTATCACGACCCCAGAGGCTCATGTTTCCTTGAAAATCGGGCAGCATCTCCCCTGTACAGCGGACAATATATGACAAATGTACATACACTCTCCAACAATACTAGCTCAGCCACAAGCGGCTGGCATCACAATAATAAATAAAACACACATCCATGTAGTTTATATTAGAATAAAAGATAATGGGTGGCTCAGCCACCATAAACTTAAAAGAACTACAATCCAAAGAAAACACAAAAGTCTCTGATAACGAGAAAACCCGATAATGAATAAAATGCAACTTCAAGTACTAAACACAGACAACTAAACCAAATACGAAAAAGCAACTCAACTCTGGGGACTGACGACTGGATCCTCTCCTGACTCCAAGCAAAATATCTACCTGTTACCTGAAACAAAAATGGAAGGTAGCAGTGGTGAGTCCGGGCGGACTCTGCGGGTATATGAGTAGACAATAAGCATGGCATAATGAAGGTACAATAAGTAGAGAACCAACAGAGTACAGTCCATAAGGAATATAAGATTTCCTAAACATGCATAACATATATAAAACAACAAGATATAAAACCGAATAACAATTGATATAAAACAGAATATCAACTAAGCAGGTAAAAACAACGCGACAATGATAAATCTAACATATACATGCATGTCAATCAAGTGCAACAACCATAGCTCATATAAGTGCATCAAACACAAGCAAATGCATAAAAGAAATACGTATCCATATGATGCAATAACATGTGTCACCCCTGACGCCAGTCAAGCTGCCAACACATCCCATCTGTGTGATCGAGTGGGTAGGGCTATGACAACTGTACGCATTCCAACAACAAATATCACAAAGGTGTGGTTGAGTGGACAGGATGTTGGGGAGCCAACTACTCCAAAAACCCCGATACATAGGGGAGCCACCAACAACTATAATATCCCTCTAAAAACAACGGTGAGGGTGAGCCACCAACGGCTCTAATATCCTTCTAAAACAATGGTGAGAGTGTCACTGTTTAGCATAACAGGACAGATGCTCGCACTCTAACAACTACCACGATAACAAGTGGTTGAGTGAATCGAGCAACAATATGACTAACGACGGCTTAACCAAATGTAAGTCCAACAGTCGTTAGTATGCAACGTGCAAGTATAGTGCATGCTATACGATGCACGAACAACTGGAGAAACAACGATGCAATAAAATCCAATGAGTATACGATACATCAATACAACCAACCAGAAATCGCAAACCAACAATAATGCACCTAATAGGTAGGATATTTCTAATGCCAAATAAACCTATTTGTGTATAATGGACCTCTAAGTACTCGCGTACAAGCGGTACCTTATATAACAAAAAACCAACAGAGGACTGTACGGATACAAATTGGGAATACTCGAAGATCAACGAAGAATAAGTATCAACGGTGAAGTTAAAATAACAAACAGCAAGAAACAAGGTCAAGCAACCTATAAGACATAAAATAGTCATGCTTTAAGGTAAAGGAAACTACTCGAATACAAAGGAGAAATACCCGCCTTTATTTGTAGAACGTGTCCGAAAGAACCTTCGAGATCAACACACGTAACCGATCAATGTCCTGTATCGAGGACCAAGTTTAGCGATTTGTAAAATTAATAAATTAGCAAAACTAGCTAATAAACATAATTAGTTTAATTCAATTTAATTAAATCCTAATTCAAGACAAAGTATCCATTCCCAGGGCGGTAACCTGCGGCAAGATCAAAATGACACAAACCAACACCAGGATCAACTTGTGAAGCACACAACCCACCCAAAACAAAAACAGAACCTATTTATTCTGATCTAATAATTCTGATCTAATACTATGCATTCACCAATGCATCCATAACATGATCAATGACAAACTCAATTACTAATCCAACCAACATCAACCCTAAACTCCACAACCTCAAAGGTTTTTACACAGCCTCTACTCAAATCACAACCTGTTCCGATCAGAACACTATCATCCTTTATACAAGCAAGGATTAATTTCAACATTGGAAGTGTTGGATCGAGAAAACCGATAGAGGGGGGGTGAATATCGGAAATCGTTTTTCGGAAAACTTAGAGCAAGTACGCAGCGGAAATTAAAAATCACAACACAGAGACACAGTCGATTTTACTTGGTTCGGAGCCTGTGTCGACTCCTACTCCAAGGCCCACGGTCGTTGACCGTTTACTTTGGGCAATTCTATATTTGGCGCAAAAACAGTTTTCAAATATTGAATACAGAGTAAGTGCAGTAAACTTTAACAATTAAGAAAAAGATGCTCTTCTTTTACCGACGTCCGATTGTAGGTTAACTTTTTCGGAGCAACGAGACGTCGTCAGCTCGAGTTGGGCAGTTTCCGGAGCAAGGCGCGATAGCAGAAGAGCGTAGAAGCGTTGAATGAATTGATTGTCTGAAGCCTTGGTCGAGAGCCCTTTATATAGGGCCTGGGGGCGCCCGGGACGTCGGGGGCGCCCCCCCACCCCCCCCCCCCCCCGCCCACGTGGCCTTTAATCCGCCAAAGTCTCGGTCAGCGTCTGATCCCTTTATCTTCGGGATCAGCTTTGACCGGGGCGCCCGGATTGACCGGGTCAAAGTGTTATCTGGCTTCGAAGAGAGCTGCTTCGACAGTTGGTGCTGGGGGCGCCCGCGAGTTGTACTGTTTGAAGCTGCTTTTTACTTGTGTGTTTTGTGTTCACCTTGGGGGTGCCCGGGACACTCCGGGCGCCCTGGTCAGCTGTTGCCTCACTCCTTTGAGGCTCTCTGAGCTGCAGACACTCGTTCCATTGGTCCTGCATCCAGGGTTAGTCCAAAACACAACAAGACATTACTAGGTTAGTTTATACAACCTTAGCTGTCTTGGTTCTGACTTTGGGTCTCCCAAAATGGAACCCTAGGTCGAACCGACGCCTACTGTTCCCTCGACGGGGAACGCGTCCTCACCTACTCCTCTCGGGGGAATTTACCTGATGCCAACCGTTCCTCTGGTTGGACTTTTGCCTGCCGGTCCTTTGTCAGGTCTTGGATGCCGAGCTGTCCTTCGCCCGGTGCCTAGCAGTCCTTCGCTAGGGCTTTAGTCCCAGGCTGTCCTTCGCCTGGCGCCTAGCAGTCCTTCGCTAGGGCTTTTGACTCTGGCATTCCTTCGCCAGTGCCTAGCAGTCCTTCGCTAGGGCTTTTTACCCTGGCATTCCTTTGCCAGTGCCTAGCAGTCCTTCGCTAGGACTTTTCCTGCACACTAGAGTAACTTGTTAGAAAACAAGTAAGACTTAACTTTTGACCTCTGTTGCCATTATCAAAACACAGGTTTGACTTGGGTGCATTCTGCACCAACAATCTCCCCCTTTTTGATTTATGGCAACCCTAGTTCAAAAAGTTAAGTTTAAGCAAGCATGAAAAGGTTAAGTTTTGTTCCCTCCCCCTGGAAGGAATCTCCCCCTAGATTTTTCAAAAATTCGTGGGGTTAAAAAACTTTACTTGTACTTTGAAAACTTAAGTTTTAGGTACTTAGAAATCTTTTCATACCTTAAGTTAAAAGTACATAGGAAAGTTTTTGAAGCATGATTTTAGAGTACTTAAAAAGTTTGAAGCTTTAAGTTTTAAGGTACTCAAAAGTTTTGAAAGTGTTAGCTTAAGTACTTTGTAGGATTTAAAAAGCTTAAGTACTTAGTAAACTTTGAAACACTTTGGAAAATTTAAGTACTTAATAATTTTGAAAAACTTAAGTACTTGATAAATAACGTACATTTGGAAAACTTAAGTACTTAATAATTTTGAAAAACTTAAGTACTTAGTAACATTGTACTTATACAGTTTTGAAAAACTTAAGCTTTAAAGTGCTTACAGAAGTTGAAAAATTTTTAACAAGCTTAAGTAAGAAAATTTTTGAAAGGCTTGAGTACTTAGCAAAATTTTGAAAGCCCAAGTAAAAATTTGAAAGCTTTTAAGAACTTAAGTACTTTAGTCAACTTTGAAAAGCTTAAGTATTTTTGCAAATTTTTGAATAAAGGATAAGAAATTTTTTGAAAACTTTTTGAATAAAGGATAGAGTTTAAAAAACTAATTTTACTCTCTCCTTGCCTATCTCTCCCCCTTTGCCATATATCGAAAACAGATGAATATAGCAGAAATAAGATTTGTATAACGGAAATAAGTAAGATTTTGCTGTACTGAATCAATTCATAATTAGACTTAAACTAAATCAGTCAATTTTCTCTGTAGGGACCTGTCTAACCCAATTAGCTACTTACTAACTGTTATAAACAGTAGTTTTTGCTAGGGTTAGTCAAGTTAAGTGTTTTTGTTCAAGTTAGATTTTCTAGACTTGATACTTAACTTGATTGCTGTGTAAGTTGTATTTAGTGCCCCAATTACTGCAGATGCACTGACTTAAAGCATCTTGAATTAAGGCAAAGACCTAAGCATCTCAACCCTTTCTAGGTTATCAATTAAAAGTACCCTAAGGTGCTTGTGAGATGCTGGCTTCTAAGTCTATAGGTGCATGCAGTTCTAGGGTTAGGGCCTAGCCTAAGTCCATTTTTGAAAAAGCCCTAGTTTTGAAAGGGGATAGTTTTGAAATAAAAATAAAACTAAGTCGAAAGTGAAAACTGATTTTGAAATTAAGTAAAACAGTTTTTCAAATTCTATTTTTAGAAACAAATTTTTAAATCAAGTAGAGCAGTAAAAAAATAAAGTTAATCTATTCTACAGAGCACAATCCTAACTGCCTTCTTAGTGAACTGAACTCAGATTCAGGTAAGGGTTTTGTGAATATATCAGCTAAGTTAGATTTAGAGTAAATATGCTTAAGTACTATTTCACCCCTGGCTACATGGTCTCTTACAAAATGATGTTTGACTTCTATATGTTTGGTTCTGGAATGTTGGATTGGGTTCTTAGTTAAATTAATTGAACTTATATTGTCAATAAATACTTGAGTTTGGGTGTAGTTGAGCTGGAAGTCCTTAAGTGTGTGCATCATCCATAAAAGTTGAGCAACACACTCTCCTAAGGCCACATACTCAGCTTCAGTTGTGGATAGAGTTACACAGTGTTGTTTTCTGCTGCACCAACTAACTAGATTCTGACCTAACAGTTGGCAGCTTCCACTTGTGCTCTTTCTATCTAATTTACAGCCAGCATAGTCAGAATATGAGTATCCTGTCAAATCAAAAGTTGAGGTCCTAGGATACCAAATCCCTACATTTAGGGTGCCCTTTACATATCTTAGTATTCTTTTTAGGGCTGCTAATTGTGTTTCCTTAGCACAGGTTTGGTATCTATCACACATTCCTACAGCAAAAAGAATATCAGGTCTACTGGCTGTAAGGTACAGTAGGCTGCCTATCATACTCCTATAGAGTTTAAGGTCCACTGGTTTACCATCAAGGTCACTATCTATTTTTACATTAGTGGCCATGGGGGTACTTATGCTTTTAGAGTTATCCATTTTAAATTTCTTTATTAACTCTTTAGCATATTTGAATTGATGAACGTAGTTACCGTCCCTAGTTTGTTTGATTTGTAGTCCTAGGAAAAAGATAAGCTCACCAACTAGGCTCATTTCAAATTCATCTTCCATTATTTTGACAAACTCTTTTAGGAAGTTTGTGTTGGTGGATCCAAAGATTATGTCATCTACGTAAATTTGGGCAATAAATATATCTTTTCCTAGGATTTTAATAAATAAAGTTGAGTCAATTTGGCCTTGTTTAAATTCTTTAGAAGTTAAATAGGTTGATAACCGTTCATACCAGGCCCTAGGTGCTTGTTTTAGCCCATATAATGCTTTGGTTAGTTTGTAAACATGGTTAGGTTTATCTAAGTCCTCAAACCCTGGGAGTTATCCTACATAAACTTCTTCTTTAATGAACCCATTTAAAAATGCTGACTTTACATCCATTTGATATAATTTAAATCCTTTATGGGATGCAAAGGCTAACAACATTCTAATGGACTCAAGTCTAGCTACTGGGGCATATGTTTCATCGTAGTCTAATCCCTTTACTTGGTTGAAACCCTTTGCTACTAAGCGGGCTTTATTTCTGACTATTTCTCCTTGATCATTCATCTTATTCCTAAAGACCCACTTAGTGTCAATGACGGATTTGCTCTCAGGTTTAGGCACTAGTTCCCAGACTTGGTTCCTCTCAAATTGGGCTAACTCTTCTTGCATAGCTATGATCCAATCAGGATCAGGTAGAGCTTCATCTATAGTTTTAGGTTCTATTTTCGATATCATAGCTATTTGACTAAGGTTTCTATAGGAGGATCTAGTCCTGACTCCTAGAGTTGGATCACCCACAATTTGATCGGTTGGGTGACTGAGTCTGGGTTTCTTGGTTCTTCTAGAGCTTGGTTCAGCCTCAGGTCCGGCTGGTCGGTTTGGTTCACTATTTGATTCGACTCTTTGGGCCGGTTCATCTGTTGGTTCGATACTTGGTTCAGTTGACTCATTAATTGGTTCAATGGTTAGTTCGTTTAAGGGTTCAATTAAGGGTTCAATAGTTTGTTCATTATTTTCTTGGTCAGAGTTTGATGAAGTTAAATCTGGATTATTAGATGTTGAGTTGATTTCTTCATCAAAAATTAAGTTTGTTGTTTCTTCAATTTTCTTAGTTTGTTTGTTGTAAACTCTATAGGCTCTACTTCTGGTTGAGTATCCTAGGAAGATACCTGGGTTTGACTTGGACTGAAATTTTCCTAAATAGTCTTTGGTGTTTAGGATATGAACTTTACATCCAAAGACCCTTAGGTAGTGTAGGTTTGGGAGTCTATGGTAGTACAGTTCATAGGGGGTTTTGTTGTGTCGCTTGTTAATCAAAACCCTATTTTGGATATAACAAGCCGTACTAATCGCTTCTGCCCAAAATTGGTTTGCTAGATTAAATTCGTTGAGCATAGCCCTAGCGGCTTCTTGTAATGTTCTATTCTTTCGCTCAACTATCCCATTTTGTTGGGGGGTTCTAGGACATGAAAATTCATGTAAGTACCCATTTACCTTACAGAATTCCTCGAATCGTTGATTTTCAAACTCTCCCCCGTGATCACTCCTAAGTCTTTTAATTTTAGTGTCGTTTTGATTTTCAACTAGTTTATAGAATTCATCAAATAGGTTTAGGGTTTCATCTTTGGTTTTTAGAAACCTAACCCAGGTAAACCTAGAGTAATCATCAACTATTACTAAGCAGTATCGGTTCCCGCTTAGTGACTTGGCTCCATGTGAATCAAATAGGTCAAGGTGTAGGAGCTCAAGTGTAGTTTAAGTTAAATTAGATTGGGTTAGTTTGTGATTGGATTTGGTTTGTTTACCTTGATTACATGATTCACATATTAGGTTTTCATTATTTTTAATTTTGGGGATACCTTTGATTAAGCCAAGTTGGGTAATTTTTGAGATAGTTCTCAGATTGGTATGACCTAATCTCCTATGCCAGAGGTTTGATTGTTCTAATTGTGTTAACATACATTTGGGTACAAGGGAAGGTTATAGTGTATACATTGTTTTTCCTAGTGCCCTTAAGCATGATTTCTGAGTGTTGTACATTTCTAATCAGGCAGTTAGAATTGTTGAAAGTAACTATATAACCAGAATCACATAACTGACTTATGCTAAGCAAGTTAAAATTAAAGTTTTCAACCAATAGAACTTTCTTAATAATGAAATCGGATTTAAGTTCAATATTACCTGACCCAATTACCTTGAGTGTAGCATTATTGCCAAATGCCACTGAGCCTAGGTTTTTGAACTTGAGCTTGGTGAACTTCAATTTATCTCCAGTCATGTGTCTGGAGCAACTGCTATCCAACATCCATTGGTCCAAATCTTTATGTTCCTACACATAAAGAGTTTTCTTGATTTAGATCCAATTAGAGTCAGGAATAGCTTAAATTGAGTTTCACTGCCTAGTCTGTCTCACCCAAATCTAGGGTTTTCAATCATATTAGCCTTATAGGTTTCATGAGACAGGTTTTGATAGTTAAGACTATTTTGAAAATTTTGATTAATTTTGAAAACAATTAAATTTTGAAAACTTAAACAACTAAATTTTGAAACCTTAATTAATTTTGAAAACAATTAAATTTTTGAAAACTTAATTAATTTTGAAATTTTTGAAAAGATGTTTAAATCTACAAATAACTGAAATTTTGTGTTAGATTCGAATTTGATAAAAAATAATTTAAATTTGAATTTCAAAAATTGGCTTCCAGGTCTTGGTGAGGCACTAGGCCTTCTTTGGCCGTAGCCTTATGGGATCATCCACCATTTCCTTGACAAAGCCTTTTAATGAAATTTCATTTTCAAAATTATTCTTTGAAAAATTTCTGGTCTAACTAGTTTGGGTCTTGGATCGGTAGCTTCGGCTAGTTCCTCCAAATTGGCTTCCCTAACGTACTATCATCTCACCTCCACCCAATACTATGTTGTCAAGTTTCAGTTAAGTGTGTTTGGTCCTTATACTAACCATTCCTAAATCTAAGCATGGTAAATTGCAGGAATTTTAAATAAACAATCAATCAAGCAATTGCAATCAAGAATTAAATTTTTATCTAATAATGAATATTGTTTTCAGTTTGGCTCCCCCTGGACTAAAGCCACGGTGATGGTTAGGCAAGATGTGAATCTTGTCCTTGGGGATCCAATACTGATTTGATCCAGTTGGTTGTTCAGGTATAGTTTAGTACTCATGCCTGAATTTACCTCTGGACTGATTCATTACAGCAAAGTAAGATCTTTGTCGGGATTTGGTTCTATAGCCAAGTCCGGATCGATTTAGAACTGATTTCTATTTTCCAAGAATCATGTCAAACCCTGGAACCAGATGTAAATCGTTCTAAGGCTGATCTAAGATCCTTAACCTGAGTTTTCAGGGAGGAGTTCTCCTTTTCAAGTTTTTCAACTTGAGTAGGAGTTCCTTCCTGAACCTTCTCGGTTAAGGGTTTAGAGTCAGCTCCCTCTTTCAGGAGTTTTACTTCCTGTCGGAGGGATTCGACTCGGAGTTTGGCTTTTGCCAAATCTCGGGAAAGAAATAAATTAGTTACCTAATTGACATCTATTGAAACCAGTTACCTTAATTCGCCGTCTTCTGTAAAGGTCAGCTCGCCGTCTCCTGTTCTGATTCTGACTCAGTCTCGATTTTTTTGAGGCGGTCAGTGCTAGTAGGTTTGATTGGGGTGCTTCCTCTTCTTCTTCTGAGAAGATTCGTCCCAGGTTGCTTGGAGCGCTTCTTTCTTCTTGCTTTTTGATTTCCTTTAAGTTTGGACATTCTGTCTGTAGTGGCCCTTCTTCTTGCACTCGTAGCAGGTTACTTGGGCTTGTTTTTGTCATTCGCGGGTTCAGCTGGTTCGTCCTTTCTTCGGCTGATTTTCCGTTTGTTGGTTCGGTTCTTCAGCTCCTTGTAGTAGCTTCGGCTAGTCGGACCAGCTTAGTTTGATCTCCTTCTCGTCTTCTGAGTCTGAGTCTGATTAGACTCGGGTTCAGTTCAGCTTTTGTCACGCGGGTTCAGNACTCTAAAACTACGCTCCGTGACTGACCGTTATCGCCGAGTCCTTTCGAAATAAGTTTATTGCATAGTTCAGCACTCCCGTTTATCTTGATATTATATTTATCTCATCAAATGGTCGGCCTAAATGCCAAAATCATGTTGACTCCAAAATTACATCTTGATTTACCTGGAATTCCAACCGTGAAATCACGCGTTTGTGCTTAATCCCCTCAATATCAATATGAACCAGGCAGCAGACAAATTAAACTTGGGATGATCGATCTGATTCTACGAAAATTTCTCACCGGTTATCAAGGTAAATCGAGAAGTGCTCGCGGTGACCAGTCTAGATGTCCAGCATCCCAGAGTTCGCGCCCCATTTGGAGAAAAAATTCTTGCAAAATGCGTCGTAGCTGGGGATCGAATCGCAGATGCCTGGATTAACAACTAGTGACCTTACCGCTGCATCATAGCCCCGAGGGTTGCTTAATCCCCTCTATGTTGGATCTGGATGATGAATTTGGTTATATGGAAAATTTTCATCGATCACTAAATTAAATTAAATTAAAAGGCATTCACGGTAGATTGTTCAAAAATTCAATATTCCATAATTATGTACTTTATTTGGAGAAAAATCTCTATAAAAAAATATCGTAATTAACGATTAAACTGTGAATGCTAAGTGACAAGTTGACGCCCCTCCGGTACACCATGAGGTATAATTGAATTGGTCATCATGTGATAAAATTATTATAGTAAGCAAGGATTGAATCCCGATAGCAATCATATGATTATACTTTTTCATACGTTGTCTATTTCAATTTTCTAATTTATCTTTTTACTTATGATTATAGAGTTAATCATGTTAGGCACCCTGAATCGATATATCATCATTTACCGCTATTGGACTTTATCATTTGCAAACATAGATGGTAGAGAAGAATCATATTTTAAAACAATAATTTAAAAGGTAAAAGAGTATATATTCGAAAACTCAAGTGTGCTACTCAATGGTTTAATATATCTTGTGGGATCTATGGAATTTAATTATCTCCTAACTAATTCGGTTATTTTGATTGAAATTGAAATTTTTTTATATTTATCTCATTTATTTGTTATTTATCTGTAGTTAAAATGTCCTCATTTATCTCATTTAATTTTGCTATAATTTATGTATCACGCTCAAACTAAATAATTAATTAAACAAACTATTGGCTATTATTATTTTCATCGCATCCAATAGAAATTAAATTGTAATGAGGATAATCTCCAATGACCCAGTGATAGCGTAATGTTACTATCCTTATCGCGACCGTCATTCTGACAGTCGTACTGCCACCTGGAGATTGTACGAATTTGAGGTGGAATATTTAGAAGGTGTCTTGGAGAGGATCCCGCTCGGCTTCTGGTATCCTATAATTACGTTGCGCTTGCGCCGGTCGCGGTAGGGTAGAAAGGGGAAGAAGACCCCTCTTTAATGATCACGCACGCCCCCTCCGTAAACCCTAGCCGCCGATCTCATCGTTGGACGGCGTAATGGTTGGGGGCAGAATGGAGGATAGCAGCGGCGGTAGGGGAGGTGGAGGGCAGGCGGCGATCGGGGAGAAGGAGACAGCGGCGGGGGCGAACTCCGGACTGAACGGGAATGCGCCGCCCCCTTTCCTCAGCAAGACTTACGATATGGTGGATGACCCGGCGACCGACGCGATCGTGTCGTGGGGCACCGGGAATAACAGCTTCGTCGTGAGGGATCCACCGGAGTTCGCCAGGGATCTCCTGCCCAAGTACTTCAAGCACAATAATTTCTCTAGCTTTGTTCGGCAGCTCAATACTTATGTAAGATCTCCGCCTTCCCTTTTGGTTTGCTTCATCTATCTGTTTCCTGTTCGATTCTACCGTTGTCATGAATAATAGAATGGTTTTCGTGATCCTCTTCAATTGGGTGCTCTTGATGCAAATTCAGCTTCATTGAAACTCACTCGTCCAATTATTTCACAAATCCTGGCGCCCTATTATCCCACAACTGATAAGATGTTGATCTCTCACCCGAGAGGAACTATGGTTAAGAAGATTTCCTGCATACTATTCTCATCTTCTTCCAAATTTGCACTCTTATTTAGAAGAGATCCTTTTGTATTATCTTCAACTACATTGCTCTCGGTCCAAAGCAATTTTTTATTAATAAAAAGGTGCTGGTTGAGGAATCTACTCATAGAAGTGGTTGTTTATTGGAACTCATATTAACACTAATTTTTGAGTTTTTGATCGTCAGTGACCTGCCAATAAGTTGTCCAGTGTCCAGTATCTACTACTCAATCTTACAGGGCTAACACAATTCATAACTTGTAACATCAATTATGTGATCACTTTAAAGATTATAACTGATGAATGATGATCGATCCAAAATAATTAATGAATATATTGCTTTAGTACTGTCTACTAGTCAGCTGTACCAAATTACATGATTATAATCAATTCAGTATGCAAAATTGTGTTATTTTTAAGTATAGACATCAAGTTTATTGATGATAGGTAATGCCAGATGTTCATCACTCGATTGAATGATACATTGATTCCTTGAGGCATGATATTGGCTACCATAAGTTTAAGAAAGTAAGTGCATTAATTTATGAGTTTCATAATGCTACTGAAGTCAATTTTAGTGTTCAAATATACAATGTGTGTAACCCACTTCCTAGAATTCCATGCTATAATCTTCTACAACTATGTACTCGTTTAAATTTAAGGTGGTTGACTGGTTCATCAGCATTTTTATCTAATAGTAAGGCTGATGAAACTCTATATCAGGTTGTTTTTGATTCCTTGGTCTAGATTGTTGACTTAGAAGTAGGACAATGCAATATTTACATGATATCTGAAAAAAAAACAAAATTATACATCACTTGATCTATTAACAATGGTTGTTTCTATTTTGAACACGATTGTTTTACATGATGGTTTTTCGCATCCTTGACTCCTCCGAGTTTGTCCCTTTTTGGTATGATAATTATGTCAGTTCCTAACAAAGATATGTAGAAACAACATCGGATTGTCATGATGTTCCAAAATATAACCTGATTTTATTAATCTTCCTTAATGGGTGTAGAGTTTCACAATAGGAAGGGAACTGATTCATCATTGTTTAGCTTTAATGAGAATACTTAGATGGAAGATATGAGAAAAAGGATCATAAAGTTACATAACGGGCTTCATCATTATGTAAGTTTTTGGTCACTTTCCCTCCTTTCCCTTGTATCTTCTATCCAAGTAATTGGATCCTAAGGATCTTAGTGGTTCAGTTGTTGTACTGAAGTTCTATACAGGTGCTCAAGATGTGGAGTTGAACTAATGGGGACTAACTACTTGCAAAACATATGCAAAGATCATGTTGCATTTATGGTGTATTTTTTCATCAAAAATCTAATGCTAATGTTGGTTGCTGAGGATCAAATCTTCCTTTTACGACTGTCCTTTTTCCTAAGTTGTTTATTTAAGACTGTTACAGTATATACTTGGTGGTTCATGATAGTATTGGACAGGGTTTTCGGAAAGTTGATCCTGATCGCTGGGAATTTGCGAATGAGGGATTTTTAAGAGGACAAAAGCACCTGCTTAAAACTATCAACAGGAGGAAACCCTCTCATGGACACGGGCAAAGCCAAAAAGAGCAACCACAACCACAACTACAACCACAACCACAACCACAATCACAGAGTGCTCCAGCTACTGCTTGCGTTGAGTTGGGCAAGTTTGGGTTGGAAGAAGAGGTCGAGCAGCTGAAGAGAGATAAGAATGCCCTCATGCAAGAGCTTATTAGGTTGCGCCAGCAGCAGCAAACCTCAGACCATCAGTTACAGACATTGATGAAACACCTCCAGGGAATGGAACAACGTCAACAACAGATGATGGCATTCCTCGCAAAGGCCATGCAGAGCCCTGGTTTCTTTGCACAATTTGTGCAGCAAAATCAAAATGATAGCAACAGACGGATTATTGGAGTTAACAAGAAACGGAGGCTGCCAAAACAGGAAGGCAGTCATGGAGGCAGTCGTGATGATGAGATGCTCGAAGGTCAAATAGTGAAGTACCAACCACTGATCAATGAAGCAGCCAAAGCAATGCTAAGACAAATTATAAAGATGAATGCATCTGCTAGGTTGGAATCTTCTGGAAATTATGATAATCTTCGCCTAGATAACTTCCAAATTCCATCTGAAGCATTTGAAAGCACAGCAAGTCAGAATTCTTGTGTTACTCTGTCAGAGATTCCTTCAAATTCTGGCTTTGCATTTGTTCCTACTACCTCTGTGGTATCTGATCAGTCTTCTGCAGTAGCTAATGAAATGATTGGACCAGATGACATAGGAGTGTTATCTGTAGTTCCAGAGGAGATTGCACCATCTCCAACTAACATTGACATCCCAGAGCTCCCTGACTTACTCGGAATAGATCCTGAAGTCACTGTTGCTGATATGCCAGTTGAAACTTTGGAAATGCCCAAGCCACAGGACTTGTATGCCAACCAGAATGCCTTGGCCTTGCAAGAAGTTGGACCTTTAGATATTGATGATTTTTCAGCAGATACTGACATCAACCTGTTCAATGAAGAGGAGAAGCTCCCTGGCATTATCGATGATTTCTGGGAGCAATTCCTGATGGCTAGCCCCCTCTCAGTAGACACAGAGGTGGTTGAATCCACCACCCAGGAGCAGATGGAGGTTCAGCCAAGTGCAGACAATGTGTGGAACAACACTGAACACATGAATCATATTACGGAGCAGATGGGGCTTCTTTCGTCGGCTCCTAAGCGTTGAGGTGGCTTATCATCCTACCACAGAAGCATCTGCTAAAATCATTGCTACCGTTGGAGATTGCAAGAAAGGCCATGGTAAGTGTTTATTCGACTCGCCAAGGGACTATTTTCTAGACAATTGACTGCATATCAGTTCTGTATGGAAGGTGAGCCTACGTATTATGTTGCCTTCTGGTTATTAGTAGCAGCTCTACACGGAGAAAACTTGCGTTACATAAATGTGTTTCTTTGACTTCAAACTGAACTCGAAACGTAAGAGCCTATACCTGAATGATCTGTTTGCATGTTGCTAGAATACGAGAAATTCTAGCTGACCAAGCCGATCAAACAGGTCAGTTTGGGTTGATCCAACCATTGAGTTTTTTGTTTTTTTTGTTTTTGAGGGGAAAGTGATTTTTGAATTTCATACTTGTTTTTGCTCTTATATATGTAACACCCGTGTTATTACCCATGAACCTATGCCGATTTGCTGATCTGTCGGTTTGATTTCAGTAGCTAGCTAAATGCTCGGGAAAATTTTCATTTTTTAGTTTATTTATTTTCTCAGAATCTCCTGGATTTTATAATTTTTTTTTCAAAAAAAAAATCATCATTTACTCAAAATCGCTAATTTGGTTAAAGATTAATTACTTGTAATCTGAATTGTTCTTGATTCCGTTAATAATTCTCTCATTTGTTTGCACAATTTAAGTTAACTTAGAAAAAGAATAACTTCTTAAAAGATAAATCCCATCATCGCCTTCAGATAGGTCTGGTGTATTTGGTTAGGGATTATTTTTAATAATTTTAGTTATCCATCAATGAAAATTCTATTTAGTTTAAATAATCGATTATTCTCGAATAATGATCCATGCTCGACACAAGGGGTATGCAATTCGGAATTAGAAAATCAAAAAAAATTGACGTTTTTTTTAATTTCGGATTAAGAAATTTTTCTTTCCCAAATTATTTCTCAATATCAACTCTTTAAGATAAAAATATCCTTAATAATTAATTAAATTACAATTCATTATCGACTCACATAGTCGACAACCGACCCCACAGCAGCGGTCGGCGATCGACGACGTCGACGGTCAGAGGCTGGCTATGGGCGGCGACCGGTGGCGACAACGGTGGCGGCAACCGGCAAATGAAGACCAGCGGTGGTCGGTGACCGGCAGCGGCTAGCCCGTCGCTCGTCGACGAATAATTTTGTTTTTTTTAATTTAGTAATTAGTTAAAAGTTTAATTAATTAAATAGATTATACGTGAGATAAACTAAATAAAATTAATTTAAAGTCAAACAAAAATATAATTATTTAAATAAAATTTTAAAATATAAAAAAATAATCTAATTTTATTTATTTATATATTATTATTATATATGTTTTAATATTTTAATTTTTAAAAATTAAAATTAATATAATGGTAGATCGTCGATCGGACGACTGATATAATTTTTTAAACTTAAATTGAGAGTGTGAACTAGTAAAAAATATTATCTTATTTTTTATTTTGAATTTAAATAAGCATACACTATCATAATACTTAATTTTTAACTAAAGGGTACTACGGTAAAATATTATATTAGATTATACACTATTATCTCTAAATAAATAAGATTTTATTTGATTGTCTAAATTGAACCAAACAACATTAGGTTATATTTCATTCCCATAACTTTAGTTATGTGATTACTTAATAATCACATAACTAAAGTAATATATGATAACTTAATCCAAACGCATCTTAGGGGGTTGAATGAGTTAAATTACTTGTGAACTATTGAGGTTTTGATTCAGAAAAAATTTGTTTGAGTTCGTTCAATTAAGTTGACGAGCTTACTTCGAGTTTAATTTTGAATTTGAAAAGATTATCGACTCAAATTCGAGCTTAATAATATTTGATCTATGAGCTCGCAAATATATTTGTTTAGAGGCTCATGTGAATATCTTCAATAAGATGCTCATAAATATATTAGTTAAGAGATTCGTATATCATATCACGTATTTGGTCTTCAAATAAGAGAGTTGTTGTGTTTGTTCTAGTTACCGTGGTTACAGAAGAAATCAGAGGAGAAGATATGTAGCCCAGCAAACCTTGAGGAAAGCTACAAGACGAATACTGGGAGGCACTTACAACCAGATATTAGAGCAACAACTTGACCCACAGGTACAACTACGTCTCTCTATACAGGAAAGAGGTGCAATTATACCAGCAGAAGTACTTTATCATTCAAGGAGAGATGATGTACACCATAGAGTATACATACACAGAGCCGAAGAAGTCATGTTGGTCACAAATAACCAACTTGACAGAGCCTTTATTCAAGAAGAAAGCTTTGAACAACTCAGACGAAGCGTTATGCAATTTTTACATATTGGCGTTATTCAAGTCAGGATACAAATTCTTCATAGAAGGGAAGAAGGGACGCTGGCCTTAGCGGTCTTCAGAGATAACAGATGGCATGGAGATCAAGCCATCTTTACCACTACGGAGATAGATTTCACCAATGGAAGCCAACTGGTATATGTCAGTCCTAATACCATGCTAACTATTGCTGACTTTTACAGGAATATACCGATTTCCATATTAACAAGAGGAAATGAAAACTGGCAAAATGATGAAGCAAATTTACTAGTAACAAGAGGACTGGTGGGAAGATTGTCTAATACCCCCAATGTAGGGTTTGCCTACGAAGTTCAGAACATGGTAGACTATCTAACCAGCCATGGAGTTCAGGCCCTTCCAGGAAGATCATATAATACGAGAAATGTTTTGGGTCAAAATTGGATTATCAAACAATCAAATATTCACATTCCTATGCAACCCACAGAGGCAGCTAGAAGATCGGAAGCAGCCAGGTACAATGCTAGAGATGAAGAATTCAATAGTGATGAGGAGAAACTTCAATCACACACCCTAGCAGTACTAATCCAGAACCAACCATTGTTGGGTTCTTCCGGCACAAAACAATAAAAACGCAACGGAAACAAGAACCCACGAGCGATCCATGCGAAAGAAAACTCGTACAAAACTATCTATCTAATAGATTTATCTACTGTTTATACCTTTGAAGCGTGCCCTTCGGTTATCCCGCTCGTCCAAGATGCGCCGGATCTCTTGCACGTTCAAGCGTCCGTGCCTCTATTCGTATCCACACGGACACAATCTCTCAACTTCGGGAGAGCTACCTTAGTTGTGCTTGCAACTTGAGGTAGCTCGCAGAACACCAAGAACCTTACAATAAGGTTTCGGCCAAAAGGGGAGGAGAGGAAGAAGAGAAGAAGGGAAGGGGAAAAGCTAAGGCGAGAAGAAGGAGAGCTCATCCAAAGTCACAAGGCCCTCTTTTATAATCATCCCATGAATATGAAGAGGTTTGTGTCTCTTTGGCTTCCCAATAAAGAGCACATCTTTTCATGTGACTCTTCATCTTTTCCCATGCAAGAAAAGAATCTTTTCATCCAATGAAAAGAGACTTTTCTCTTTCCTCCATGCAACTCCGACTGGGCCTCTCGGGCTTTCGACTCGGTCTCCCAACCAAGTCTCCCGAGTGGCGAGCTCCCGACCCAGTCTGCCGAACTCCGACCCAGTCTGCCGAGTGCCGACCCAATCTGTCGAGCTCCGACCCGATCCGCCGAGCTCCGACTCGGTCCGCCGAGCTCCGACTCGGCCCGCCGAGCTCCGACTCGTCCTCTCTCGAGTTCCCAACTCGAGTCCCCCGAACTGACCTCCCGAGTTCCCAACTCGGGCTCAGGTCTCCCGAGTTCCCAACTCGGGCTCATATCTGCCGATCATCTTTCCCGAAGCATTGTGTCCTTTGTGTGTGACCCAATAGGTTCTCGTGACGTTGGCAATGCGCCTAAACACTTTAGACACATAAGCAATGAGCGGCATCTAGCAATGCATCATTGCTACCCAAGTAACAAGAAAAGTCGAGATCCGACTAAACCTCCGTGACTATGATAGTGTATGACCTTGTCCTTCTATCCTTGATATCTAGATTGACCAATGAGGCATAGACCGTGTCATCCTCAATAAATCTTGTGTTTCTTGATCCCCGAGTAGACTTACTCAAACAAATGAGCTCAATATCTCATATTGACTCATTTGAGCATGACCATGCGTTTCAGTAGTCCTACTCGATCAAGGGGCTCACAGATATCACTCTCGTCATATGGGAGGGATAGATCTCATCTACATCACTCACATCCCTCCGCATAATTCATTACATACCCAGTGATCGCCTTTATAGTCCACCCTGTTACGGGTGACGTTTGACGATATCAAAGTACATAAGTCCTTATGTAGGGAACCGTAGTGACTTCAGGTCTAAGGACTATTCATACCAATAGTCACATGAGAAAGTCTATGACACTCATATGACAATCTATGAAACTTTCTCATGGCGGGTCATTCAGTACACATTCTCCAATGTATACCCATGTGTCAACTTGATATCACATATCCATGACTTGTGAGCTCAAGTCATCAGTTGACCTACATGCTAATCTCCATGCATTAATATTGTCCCTGAATATTAATGCTTGACCAGGAATAATTTAGTGTAGTGTTCTCTACATTATCTCACTATCGATTCAACCAATCGATATAATGTAGATAAGAACCTACTACACAAGGACATTATTATACTTAGTCATTCGGCACAGAATACAAAGTAAGTATAATAACCAAACATGCCTTTATTAATAATAGAATATGATACAAAATGACCTTAGTCAATCATCACATAATTGGCTCTAGGGCTCCTACTAACATTCAGGTCCTTCCAAGAAGATCATATAATACGAGAAATGTTTTGGGTCAAAATTGGATTATCAAACAATCAAATATTCACATTCCTATGCAACCCACAGAGGCAGCTAGAAGATCGGAAGCAGCCAGGTACAATGCTAGAGATGAAGAATTCAATAGTGATGAGGAGAAACTTCAATCACACACCCTAGCAGTACTAATCCAGAACCAACCATTATTGGTCAAAAGGTTGGGCCATCAGCAAAGCTCCCAAAAAGAAGAACTAAAGAAGCAGCAGGCTATGATTTAGTCATTGATCGGGCTCAAGACATTCCAAGGCATAGTCGATCACTCCTCACAACAGGCATCTGTATTAAGGTCCCCGAGGGAACATATGTAAGGATTTCCCCTCACTCTAGCGCATCTTTATACAAAGGCATTCTTATTGGCAAAGGAGTCATTGATTCAGATTTCAGGGGAGAGCTAAAAATCCTGGCTTTCAATACAACTAACCAGGATATTTTTCTAAATAAACAGGAGTGTATTGCACAAATAATACTAGAGCATATCTCCACTCCTGAAGTATTTGAAGTAGAAGGCCTTGATACTATAACAAGAGGCGAACAATGATTTGGATCCACTTCAAAGCAAATAGAAAAACTATAAGAAGATTTAGCCACAACATGGCTATAATGGACATGGCTACAATCTGTCCCTATAGAAGCAAGTTCTGCTGAATCCTCACCCACTCATAGCGATGATGCTCGCACCTAGTACAACACTATAAATATGATGAAAGCATCAACAAGCGAGCAAGAGGAAACAAATTCATGGGACAATATTATCCAAAAATTATGTCCCAAAGAACGTTCCATATATGCCCTTACTGTGGCTGAAGCTGAACATGACGAGGATTATTTTCAATATCTACAATATTTAGCTCATCAGGCACCCTCATCAGATTCCTCTCTTCCATACCCAATATCAGAGTTTACCAACCCGTTCGCAACGGAGCATGGTGGGAAGGTACTACCAGTTGAAGCTCATATTTCTTTTGAAAATTTTAATATTGATTCAGGTACAAAAGCTGATGACGAATATATAGTTGTTGGCAATGATGAAGAAGAATGACTAGCTGATTACCCACAGATGAAGGAGTTAGCTGAACAAATTTATTCTCAATCAGCTATTTCACAGTACAGGCCTCCGGTGGATACTACAATGAATCCAGTATCATATCCTCCTGCAAGAGCCGGACCATCAGGAACAGCAATTGAGAAACCAACACTATTTGAAAAATCCACTGCAGTAAAATTCAAAAATGACTTTTCCGAATGGTGGAATCTACCATCAACTTAGCAACAAGCCAACGCAATATTTACAGTCACTACGCAATTAGGGATGTTTGACGAAGTCTTCATGCGATGGGAAAGTATAACCAAAAATGTTGTAGCAACCCAAGCCTTCTCTGACCCACAAGACAAAGTTATTGAAAACCTTCTTGGAGAAGCAGAAAAGTTAATCTAGATACAATGGAGGATAGCTTTCCCTACTGAATATCAAGACCTGATCAACTCAGCTGAAGGAAGAAATGGTACGCAAAATATTATCTCCCAAATACGAAGAATTTTCATATTAAAAGATCCTTTTCCGGGATCAACGATAATGCAAGAAAATGCATATAGAGATTTAGAACGCCTAACTTGCAGTAATATGAAAGATGTCATACAATTCTTGAATGAATATATGCATCTTGCCTCAAAGACAAGGAGATTATTCACAAGCCCAGAACTCTCTGAAAAACTCTAGATGAAGTTACCCGATGACCTTGGGAAAAGAGTTAAAGAGGCATTCGAAGAAACTTACCAAGGTAATACAATTGGGGTACACCCAAGGATCTTATTTACATACAAATACTTAGAGGAAGAATGCAAGAAGGCAGTCTTCAGTCGATCCTTGAAAGACTTATTATTTTGTAGTCAAATCCCTATTCCTGGATACTTCAAGAAGCCTGAAAAGAAGTATGGTGTACGCAAGTCAACAACTTACAAAGGAAAACCACATCAAACCCATGCAAGAATTGAGAAGAAAAAGCATTTGTTGAGAAATAAGAAATGCAAATGCTACTTATGCGGTGAAGAAGGACACTTTGCTAGAGATTGTCCTAAAGAAATGAAGAACACCAGAAGAGTAACACTTTTTGAAGGGCTCACCATCCCAAAAGATTATGAAATAATGTCCGTAGAAGAAGGAGATGAGCAATCAGATGCAATATACAATATATCTGAAGGAGAAAACCAAGGGATTGATCAGGGTATAAATTCTTTACTAATCGAAAGAATTTATGTTTTCATAGAAAGAACCAATTCTTATATGATCAGAAAGACTGGAGGATGGCAACCACTTGTCAGAGTTTCAAAAACTCAACATGATTGTTCACACTTATGGGAATTCAATGGTGACATACTTCCTCCATCCGACATATGCCATTGTTGCAGACGAATCACAATGAAGAAGCACCGCATGCACTGTAGTAAGTGTATTATAACCTCTTGCGGTATGTGTTCATCGAATTATTTTGATCTAACTATTCCAGTAGAAAAGTCTGCACTGATAATCTACAACCCAAGCAACCTTATTCAAGAACAGCAGAACTATATTAATTAGTGGGAAGCAGAGATTTCACGGCTAAAACAAGAAGTTGAAACTGCAAAATCTCTCGCCCAGCTGCAATTAAGAGAAGAAAAACAGAAATATGAAGATCTCAGAGAAATTGTTGCACAGAAAATGGAGACATACATGGAAATGAAGAATTAAGAATGAAAAATGATTTTCTTACTATGGGAATACATGATCTAAGGAAGCAGTTGAAAGCAGCAGAACAAATTGAAGAAGTCAATGTTATAATTAATAATGGAAAAGAAAAAATGTTCTTAGTGTAAGAAGCTGAACAGCCCAAGCGAAAAACCAATGGGTTGTTCAATCTTATGGTGGAGTTAGATATCCTAGGTGTTGGGACCGATGGCATGGCTAGAGGGAGAGTGAATAGTTCGGTCATCCCAATTCGATTTCTCCTTACAACGTTAGCACACACAGAAGCTTAACTAATAATTAAACCAATGCTAACACGTTACCGGTTACATGGTTCAGAGATTGCTTGCTCCTACTCCACAGTGTATCCTTGAGGTGGACGAACCCTTGATCCTTGGGTGGATCACGCGCCGGCAATCTCCGGCTAAGTCTTTCTCCTTCTCGGTGAAGAATGACCTCTCACAATCCTTCTTCCTCCTTACAAGATGAAGCTAGGGTTTAGGGAGGAAGAAGAGCACTTGGAGCTTGAGCACTAGAGAGAATATCTTACAATGAAGAGCTAACCTTCTAGTGATCTCACTTAAATAGTGGAGAGAGTTGTTAAACAAACAGCCTAACTCCGACATCAGTCGACTGCCCTCAAGGCCAATCAACTGATGCCTCAGCCAACGACTCTATTTCGAACAGACCAATCGACTGCTTTGGAGACCAGTCGACTGCTTCCAATTGTTCGAAACTTGCAGAAACATGAGTTGACTGGTGTCCTTACCAGTTGATTGCTACAGTGCGCTCTCAGTAGTATCAGTCGACTGCATCCCTTACCAGTGCCCTACTTACAAATGCACTCTCAGCCTCACCAGAGCTCACCCTTCGCGCATGCCTTGAAATCCACTTCCTTGGCTTGCCTCTTGAAGTTCTCTTCCTTCGACTCTCGTCATTCGGATGCGCACACAAGCCCGCGGCTTGTCTCCATGTCATCCTTCGCGTATGCCTTTGAAGCCTACTTCCTCGGCTCGCCCTTGAAGTCTTCTTCCTTGGCTCTCATCCCTCGGATGTTATACTCCGTTACTCCCCATGTGTGATTTGCCAAGTCATACACGACTCAAGCACACATATCAAATCAACATGAAAACCTAATTTAGCCATATTGACACATACATCAAAACTCATGATCTACCCGATCAACCTTGGGTCGATTGCACTATCAATCTTCCCTTTTTTGATGTGTGACAATATATTTAAGTTAGGTATAAAATAACAATTGAAAATGTAAAAGCATAGCATATAAAGACACATAAATATGCATCCTCCCCCTTAACCTATGTCTTATCATAAGATTTTCAATTTTTGCACAAAGATAAAGAATTAAGTTAAAATCTAACTTAAATCTTTCAATTCTCCCCCTTTGATACCATCAAAAAGATTGCACCAAGCAATATTACCCTTGGTATCAATTTGGAACATTTTTATTTTCTGAAAATCCCCAGAAGTTAGAAAATACAGGTGTCAGTCGATTGATTCAGTTACCAGTCGACTAGCCTTAGCGAAATGCCAAGTCATAGAATGTTCAGTCGACTTGTCTCTGCACCAGTCGACTGATACCAACCAGTCTGAAATTTCAGCCTTTTGAGCTGGAATTCAGAAATGCATAGAAAATTCCATAAAATCCGAAAAATTATGAAATTTTACAAACAAATTTCTTGTGATGTTTTCAAACAGAGAAAAATATATTTTCATGAAAAATCCAAACATGTTTGACTTTTTAACCAAAACTCAAACTCTTTAAAAACACTAAATTTTGTATCAAACTTTTATCCTAGTTTTGAAACCATGTGTTTTGCAAACCTATGTCATAGCAAATAAAACACAGAAATATTTTCAAATCATTTGAAATGTCCAATTATGATCTATAGGCAAGATGTCCATTAATTAAACATTTGCTTTCCCCATAGTTGGTATATTATCACTAATGTGATACATCCAATGACTCATCAAAATGCCACAAGCATAAGTGAGTTATTTGTATCATCCTAACATATCATATGTATAGTTCATAAATCAAAGCAATATGAGATATATTAAGGTACATCTTATTTAGCCCATATCATTAAGAATTTCTACTTGGGCTAAGATACTCCCCCTTAACGTCTCAAGTCAACCAAATTTCAAAAATTTAAAATTTTAACATCATGGTTAACTCAACCCAAATCCTCTAATCCTTGAAGATTGACTTTGGCACCCAATAGAAGTGTTTCATAATTGGGTTGACCAAGTACTCCTTAGGAATCCATTTCTTACTTAGAGTTTTGGTCTTCGTTTGTCCTCTAGCAAGTAGACAATGATAGGTTTTTCCATTGCTAGACTTCCCAAAATCTAAACCCTCTTTCTTAAAACTTGCCCTTTGGCTCTCAATGATAATATCTAGGGTCTTTGAGCTAATTTCAAATTTTCTAAGGGTTTTGGTAAGACTATCTACTTTTTCCCTTAATTCCTTATTATCTTCTTCTAAGCATGAATCATTTGAAATAGAAGAAGAAGCATGCACATCATCCTTAATTTTCATGGATTCTAATTTTTCTTTTAGCATGTAAATTTCATTTTTCAAATCCTTAATTTTCTTTCTAGCCTTAAACAAGTCATCATTAGTGCTAGAAATAATCTTAACAAGAGTAGTAGTGGGTAAATTGTATACCTCACTACCGAGACGTCCGATTCCGAAGTTGAGCCTCCCCCTTCACTTAAGCTCCCTTCATCTTCACTCGAGCTCTTCTCTTCTTCAAATTCGGATGACGTGGAGGCTATGTCTTCAATTCCCATTAGTGCGAAATGGGATACATGATGTTCCTCCTCCTCCGATGAGGATGAATCATCCCATGTAGCCTTCAAATTTTGCACCTTCTTCCCCTTCTCTTTTGACTTCTTCTTTTCTTCTTTCTTCTTTCCTTCCTTCTTCTTCAAGAGAGGACACTCATAGGACACTCATCTCTTATATGTCCTTCTCCTTGACAATTGTAGCAAATTATCTTCCTTGTCCTACTTTTGCTCCTTGAACTTTTCCTACCATGAGATTTGTTAGTAGAAAAATGTTTAAATGATTTTCTCATTTTCCTTATCATGTAGGCTTCCACATCACTATCCATGGATCCACTTGACTCCTCCAAATCGGATGAGGAGACATTCTTCTTTTTACCTTTTCCCTTGTTTGTCACAAGGGTTATACTCTTTGGTTTGTACACTTCTTCAATTGTTCCTCCAACTCAAGTCTCATGGAGCTCTATGGTTGAGAAGAATTCCTCTAGTGATGTTTTCTTTAGATCCTTGGATATGTAGTACGAGTCCACCATTGAGCTCCAATTTAATGTTCTTGGGAATGCATTGATGGCTTTCATCAAAATGTCTCGGTTGGATAATTGTTCTCCTATACTTGTTAGTCCATTAAGTATTTTCTTAAATCTAGCATGTAAATTTGATACTTTCTCCCCTTTATCAAGTTTGATATTGTTGAGTTGGGATCAGAGAAGATCTCTCTTAGCCATTTTTGCCTCCGAAGTATCCTCATGAAGCTCTATTAGCTTATCCCACAAGTCGTTGGCACTTGAGTAGCTCTCAATTCTTGTGACTTCTTGTTGGGGGAGCACACTTAATAGATGATGCAAGACTTTTGAATTCGCCAAGTAAACATCTCTTTGCTTCTTGCTCCACCTTATCTTCTCAAGAAGCTTGTTTTCGTGATCCCTAGGCACTTCAAAACTGTTTTCCATGATTAGCATAATATCAAAATCGGTATTGAAAAATATCTCCATCCTTTTCTTCCACCAAGAGTATTCTCCCTTAAACTATAGCAGTTGGATGTGCGAGTCGTCCATTTCAATGATTTTGCTCTTCTTAGCGATTAATCCGTTGAAGGCAACCTTACGCTCTGATACCACTTGTTGAGACCGATGGCACAGCTAGAGGGTGGGTGAATAGCTCGGTCACCCCAATTCGATTTCTCCCTACAACGTTAGCACACGCGGAAGCTTAAGCTAATAATTAAACCAATGCTAACACGTTACCGATTACGTGGTTCGGAGATTGCTTGCTCCTACTCCACGGCGTGTCCTTGAGGTGGACGAACCCTTGATCCTTCGGTGGATCACGCCCCAACAATCTCCGACTAAATCTTTCTCCTTCTCGGTGGAGAACAACCTCTCACAATCCTTCTTCCTCCTTACAAGATAAAGCTATGGTTTAGGGAGGATGGAGCTTGAGCACTTGAGCACTAGCGAGAAGATCATACAATGAAGAGCTAACCTTCTCCAAGTCTCAAGCTCTCACTTAAATAGTGGAGAGAGCTGTTAAATAAACAGCCCAGCCCCAACATCAGTCGACTGCCCTCAGGGCCAATCGACTGATGCCTCAGCCAACGGCTAGCCTAACAACTCTATTTCGAACAGACCAGCCGACTGCTCTGGAGACCAGTCGATTGCTTCCAGTTGTTTGAAACTTACAAAAAGATGAGTCGACTGGTGTCCTTACCAGTCGACTGCTATAGTGCACTCTCAGTAGTATAAGTCGACTGCATCCCTTACCAGTCGACTGCCCTACTTACAAATGCACACTCAGCCTCACCGAAGTTCACCCTTCGCACATGCCTTGAAGTCCACTTCCTTGGCTTGTCCCTTGAAGTTTTCTTCCTTCGGCTCTTGTCCCTCGGATGCGCACACAAGCCCGCGGCTTGTCTCCATGTCATCCTTCGCGTATGCCTTTGAAGTCTACTTCCTCGGCTCGCCCTTGAAGTCCTCTTCCTTGGCTCTCGTCCCTCGGATGCTACACTCCGTTACTCTCCATGTGTGATTTGCCAAGTCCTGCACAACTCAATCACACATATCAAATCAACATGAAAACCTAACTTAGCAATATTGACACACACATCAAAACCCATGATCTACCTGATCAACCTTGGGTTGATTGCACTATCACTAGGTACACCAAAATTCTTTGTGAATGCAATATTGGATACCGGTGCTACTATATGTTGTATAGATCAAAACTTCATCCCTAAAGAAGCAGTGGAAGACAACACTTTTGTTGTCAAATTCAGTGGGATCAATTCAAAGACACAAGCCAATAAGAAGATGAAGAGAGGTAGCATGAAGATTGGAGAGCACACCTTCAGGATCCCATACACATACTCGTTCCCCCTCAAATTAGGCGGAAACATTACTATGATACTTGGGTGCAATTTCATTAGATCCATGTATGGAGGACTCAGAATAGAAGGGAATGAGATAACTTTTTATAAAAATATTACAACTATCAAAACCCAACAGCTTGCTACAATATCCTTCCAAATTGAAGAACTGGAGCTGGATGAAGAGAAACATCATCAGATCAGCGAACAAGTTTTTGTCCAAGAAGAAATCTTCAAGACAAGTAAGAAGTTCACTAATATTATTAAAGAATTAACTGATGCAGGCTATGTTGGTGAGGATCCAATGAAGTTTTGGAACCAGAACAAGATAAAGTGCAAATTGGATATCAAAAATCTAGACCTGACCATTGAAGACAGGCCCTTAAAACATGTCACTCCACAGATGCAAGACTCTTTTCAAAAACATATTAAAGCCCTGATAAATCTAAAGGTAATAAGGCCAAGCAAAAGTAGGCATAGGACTATAGTCATAATTGTCTACTCAGGCACTACAGTTGATCCGAAGACTAGAAGAGAAATGAAAGGTAAGGAAAGAATGGTCTTTAATTACAAACGTCTAAATGGCAATACACATAAAGATCAGTACAATCTTCCAGGCATTGACACAATCATCAAAAGGATTGGAGGTAGCAAAATCTACTCCAAATTTGATTTAAATAGTGGTTTTTACAAAGTTGTCATGGATCCCGACTCAATAGAATGGACTGCCTTCTGGGTTCCTAACGGATTATATGAATAGTTAGTGATGTCATTTGGATTAAAAAATGCTCCTGCGGTCTTCCAAAGAACAATGGATGAATGTTTCAAGGGCACTGAGGACTTCATTGCAGTATACATCGACGATATTATGGTATTCTCCAAAACTAAAAAAGAACATGTGAAACACTTAAATATCATGCTTAATATTTGCAAGAAGCATGGGCTAGTCTTGAGCCCAACCAAAATGAAAATTGGCCGCCCAACAATCGAATTTCTTGGGGCTTCTATTGGTGAAAACAAGATTAAACTACCAGCTCATATTATTCGAAAAATTATAGATTTTAAGGATGAGGAATTAAAAACAACCAAAGGTCTCAGATCATGGTTGGGACTTCTTAATTATGCCCGCAG
This sequence comes from Boesenbergia rotunda, assembly GCA_024364735.1. Taxonomy (NCBI): domain Eukaryota; kingdom Viridiplantae; phylum Streptophyta; class Magnoliopsida; order Zingiberales; family Zingiberaceae; genus Boesenbergia; species Boesenbergia rotunda. Next base: position 145,675 of record JAGFNQ010002606.1, on the reverse strand, counting down.
CTACATTCCTAATATGGGCAAGATTTTAGGACCATTATATTCAAAAACCAGACCCACAGGGGAAAAGAAAATGAATACTCAAGACTGGGCTTTGGTCAGAAAAGTTAAAGAAATGGTGGCAAAGCTACTTGATCTGGCAATTCCTCTAGAAAAATGTTTTATTATTCTGGAAACAGATGCATGCATGGAAGGATGGGGTGGGATTTGCAAATGAAAACCCCAAAAATATAACCCCAAATCTATAGAACAAATCTGTGCGTATGCCAGCAGAAAGTATAATCCTCCAAAGTCTACAATTGATGTTGAAATCCATGCTGTCATGAATAGCCTTAACAGCTTCAAGATATATTATCTTGACAAAATGGAGATAGCCATCAGAACTGACTGCCAGACAATAATTAGCTTCTACAATAAGTCCGCTCAAAACAAACCCTCTCGGGTTAGATGGATCGCTTTCACGGACTTCATAACAGACCTTGGCATTAATGTTACCTTCCAACACATCGAAGGTAAAGACAACCTCCTAGCTGACGCTCTTTCTCGTCTTGTTTGTGGACTCCTTGCAGGAACATGGAAGAACGAAGAAAAGATCTTGATCATGATAGAGGAGACTCTTCAACAACTCCAGGTCAGGCCCAACAAGAAGACCTTGGAGTACTTGATAAGCCTTATGTTGAGGCAATCTGTGATCCGGAGTGATCATGAGTTTTGATGTTTGAGCAAAGGGTTTAAGTTAGGTTTACCCTTGTGTTCTAATATGTGTATGTTGAGTGTGCAGGTTGTACATGTTACACATATTGACTTGACTGGACGGCCTCAGTACGGTGAAAGATGGCATGGAGACAAGATGGAGGCTTGTGTGCACCCGAGGGACCTTGGAGAGCAGGGATGATGAGCTGAGGGATGCGAACTTCGAGGCATGCGTGAAGGATGGCATGGAGGCAAGCTGGAGGCTTGCGTGCATCCGAGGGACGGGAGCCGAAGATGAAGAGGGCACGAAAGCAATAGTCGAGGCTGCTGATGAGGAGTCAGTCGAGTCGTGAGGGTACGAATGCTGTGTGATTGTACTCGGGAAAGTCCTAGGGTTTGAGTGCTGAGAGAAGTGTACTCGGGAAGGGAAACCCTAGGTGTGTGAGTGGGGCAGTCGACTGCCAGTGGGGCAGTCGACTGATAAACTCACAGAAAGGTTCTGGACCCTGGACCAGTCGACTGCCCTGGGAGCAGTCGACTGGTGTATAACTGGATTCGAACGTTGGGGCTATCAACGGTCGAATTTAAGTGGGGGCAGTCGACTGCCCTGGGAGCAGTCGACTGCCAGCGAGGGTTTCCAGCCTAAGTTCTATTTAAAGAGAACTCGGTTTGGGCTGGGTTCTTGGCGAAACTTTCTTGGTCAAAGCTCGTTAGTAGCCTGTTGTGGTCAGACATTGTCGAGGTGTGTGTGGCGAGGTTTCTCCACCCACAAGGAGCGACAAGGACTAACCGGAGGTTATCCGGGGAGTGATCCACCGATGGATTCTTAGATTAGTCACCCGTCCGGGGTGGATACCAAGTAAAATCGATTTGTTAGCATTGTTCTTTATTGGTTAGTTTATTTTTATTATATTTCCGCTTGCACAACTAACCGTGTAGGAGAAAGAATTCGAAAAACGCTAATCACCCCCCCCTCTAGTGAACCGGAACGATCTAACAATTGGTATCAGAGCGAAGGACCGCTCTTATCGGACTAACCGCCGAGGGAGCACACGCTAGAGGAGAAGAAAATGGAAGACAAACTTGGGGACAACATCTACACTCCACCGCCATACGACCATGAGGATTTCGACTATTGGAAAACAAGGATGGAGACTTGGCTTAGCATGGATTGGGCATGTAAGATGATCATAGAAGAGTCGTTCGAGATTCCAAAGAATAAGCACGGGAAGAGGCTTAGGCCTAGGTATTGGAATCAAGAACAACAAGATCAAGCAAAAGCAAATGAAAAGGTAATTAGTATCTTAGTAAATTTTTTGCCTAACAATGTTTTGAGTGTTGTAGGTAAATATGAAAATGCATATGAATTATGGGATAAGTTGAAAAGATATCATAAGACTCCTACATAAACTCAAGAGCCTAAGAAGAAAAACCCCATGATTCAAGAAGAGGAGAGAATTGAATTATCTACATCCTCAAGTAAAGTGGAAGAAGGAAGTGAGAGATCTTTAACATCCGAAGAGGAAGAAATGGAAGAGATCACCACCTCAAGGATTGAGGGGGAGGAGAGACTCACTTGCATACCGGAGCAAGAGGAAGCGTCCACGTCATCCAAGGTTGAAGAAGAAGTCAACCTAGCATCTACCTCCACCAAAGCAAGAGCTAAGGACCATATTACATGCTTTGGATGCAATGAAAAGGGGTACTACAAGGACAAGTGTCCACTAGGTAAAAAGGAGGTAAAATCTAAATTAATGTCAAATTCTTTTAAATCTAACGTGGGTTGTAGGATTGGAGGAGCCCAAGAAAAAAAAAGAAAATCCGATGCTTCACATGTGGAGAGCTAGGGCACTACCACACCAAGTGCCCTAGAAAAGGTGAGCTAAAGAAAATGGAGCATCTAAGAAGATGGGAGAAGGAGGAGAGAAAGAAAAGAATCTCATATCATGGAGGAACTACAAGGGTAAGGGAGGTAATCCCTAATCTCAAATTTAAATGTAATTCAATTTTGAGTTTCTCTATGCATGATAAAAATAGTGTTAATTATCCCCCCATGCATGCTAGAATACATGAAAAATATTTGATGGTGCATAATTTTAGATTTAAATATAATGATAGGAATAGGAGTAACAAGGTAGATCATAACCCTAAGAAAAGCATGCATCATGATAGACCTAAGACCCTTGTATCTAGGGATCAAGGCATTAATCCCAAGAAGAGAAGGAATATGCCTAGAAAAATGGGTAGGTCTAGGAATGTCCAAAATGGACATATGGACTCAAAGGTTAAACACTTAGAAAGGGAAAATCAAGCCTTGAGGGTAAGACTTGATAAATTAGAAAAGACCCTAGAAAGATTCAAGGTTGGATCTAAAGGTCTAGATATAGTGTTGGGTAGTTTAAAACACAACTACGATAGATCGGGTTTGGGATACCGGTTTAAGACCTCCAAGGCCAATGAAAAGAAAAATGCTAAGGTAGCATATGGTTATGGCAAGGAGGGAAAGCCCAAGGATGGCAAGGGGGTGTCATTCAAAGGAAAAAGAATGACTTAACCAAGGACAAAGTGTCCAAGGTTAAGAGAGTTCATTTTGTAGGCCAAGAATCACCGGGGGCTCACCGGTATGGTCTAGTATGGATTGAGTCACCTTGGGAGGTGGCTAGGGCTAAGAGCTCAAGGGGGAGCTCTAGAAATCTTTGGGATCCATGGTAAATGGATCTCAAGAGGTTTTCTCTTAGGAAATTAGATGAAATGTGCCAAAAAGGGTTGAAAGACTTGGGTAAATCTTAAGCCTAGGAAATTGGCACATTAAAAGCAAACTTAAGGAGAAAAAGGTAAAAATGAGGTTATAATTGACAAAATTAGGTTTTAATAGGTAAATACCATATAATTCAGGGCTAAAAATGAATTGTGGTAAGAAATTAGAAGATATATCAAGGAAAGACCACAATTAGGACTTTTGGGAAAAGTGTAAGTGATACACTTTAGGAGAAGTGGAGTTTCGTGTCAATCTTGGGATTTAAAGTACATTTATTTGGAAACATATTTTTCCCAAGTAGACATAGGTCCCATAAAATTTCAGATTTTTTGGAGATTTGTAGAATTATTTAGGCATTACTGAAATTTGACTGAAAAACCTGAAATTCAGGTATCAGTCGACTGCCCCCGGGCAGTCGACTGATCTCAACCCAAAAACTCTCTGTTTGTTTTGGCAGTCGACTGCCATAAGGGCAGTCGACTGATTAGTGAGAGTATGCAAAAAAGGGTCTATTAGGTGATAAGAAATTACAAAATTGGAAACATAGGAAAGGGTCATATTGCCTTATGAGATTCTATGTCATGGGTTGATATTATAAGGATTAATGAGTGCTTAAAGTTCATTGGATGATATTGAAGCTTTTGATGAATTCAAGAAAAATTGAGAAGCCCATATGAATCTAGGATTAAGAAATAAAAAGGGAGAAAATTGAGGACAATTCCATATGTCAAATTATAATGATAAGCCTTAGCAAACACATGGAATTCTAGATGGATTTGAAAATTAATACCAAATGCCAAACCTTTTAGGAAATTAGGAGTTGTACCAAAAGTCAAGCACATTTGATAATCTTCATGAAACCATATTTTTTTAGGATGGGTACATCCTAGCAAATGTGCTTGCAAATCTTTAGAGTTTTCCGGGTTTTGTTGAGTTCTTTTTGGCACTAAGAGAAAGGTTGCTTAGGGGCAATTCTTTGATAGTGTTAAAGGGGGAAGAACTTGGAAGTTGAGTTGGGTAGAACTTGACTTGGTGTTATGGTGTTAAGTTGGGTAGAACTTAACCTTGGAAAATGAAAATTCGGAGAAGACATAGGTTAAGGGGGAGGTTGCCCTTGTTTGCCTTAATTTTCATAGGAAATTTTTGGGTTTTGTGTCCAACTTGGGAATTGTGATAGATACACTGTGAAATGTATTATTTCCAAGTAGATATGGGTACCACAAAGTTCTCCACAAAATTTGAGAATTTTTGGAGATTTATGAAATTTCTGGCGAATTTCTGAATTTGGCCAGAAAACTGATATTCAGAGTATCAGTCGACTGCCCTGGGGGGCAGTCGACTGGTCAGGGCTGGTGCGGGTATCCAACAGTTGACTCGTGTCCGAATGATGAAAAACAAGTGTATGGGGGTCTAGTACACTGTGTTTAGGATCATTGAGGATTAAAAGAACCGATAATTGGGATATTATTGGGGTTTTTTTGATGTATGGCAAAAGGGGAGAAGTGTTGGGTTTAAGTGGGAAACCAAACACACCTTTGCTAGAAACCCTAGGTTTAGGAGGAGCTAAGATTAAGGGGGAGCATGGTTGCTCCATTCTTAGCGTAAGGGGAACCTTGGAGAGGTTCTTAAAAAACCTTTATAAGTCCAATGTAGGGGGAGCTTGGAAGAAGCTTTAAAAAGCCCGGTTTGGTGAAAAGTCCTAACTTGGAGGGTTAGGTGTGAAAAGTCCTAACATGGAGGATTAGGTGTGGAAAAGTCCTAACTTGGAGAGTTAGGTGTAGGGTGCCTTGGGATAGGATCCATGTATGCATTGCATATGCATTTGTTTAACATTATTTTTGCTAATTATTGCTATTGACTACTATTTATTTTCCCTAACTTAAACGTATTGTCAAACATCAAAAAGGGGGAGATTATTGAGGCAATCTGTGATCCGGAGTGATCATGAGTTTTGATGTTTGGGCAAAGGGTTTAAGTTAGGTTTACCCTTGTGTTCTGATATATGTATGTTGAGTGTGCAGGTTGTACAGGTTACACATATTGACCTGACTGGACGGCCTCAGTACAGTCAAGGGTGGCATGGAGACAAGCTGGAGGCTTGTGTGCACCCGAGGGACCTTGGAGAGTAGGGACGATGAGCTGAGGGACGCGGACTTCGAGCATGCGTGAAGGATGGCATGGAGGCAAGCTGGAGGCTTGCGTGCATCCGAGGGACGGGAGCTGAAGATGAAGAGGGCGCGCGAAGGCAATAGTCGAGGCTGCTGATGAGGAGTCAGTTGAGTCGTGAGGGTACGAGTGCTGTGTGATTGTACTCGGGAAAGTCCTAGGGTTTGAGTGCTGAGAGAAGTGTACTCGGGAAAAGAACCCCTAGGTGTGTGAGTGGGGCAGTCGATTGATAAAACTCACAGAAAGATTCTGGACCCTAGACCAGTCTGGATTCAAACGTTGGGGCTGTCAATGATCGAATTTAAGTGAGGGCAGTCGACTGCCCTGGGAGCAGTCGACTGCCAGCGAGGGTTTCCAGCCCGAGTTCTATTTAAAGAGAACCCGATTTGGGCTGGGTTCTTGGCGAAACTTGCTTGGTCAAAGCTCGTTAATAGCCTGTTGTGATCAGACATTGTCGAGGTGTGTGTGGCGAGGTTTCTCCACTCACAAGGAGCGACAAGGACTAGCCGGAGGTTATCCAAGGAGTGATCCACCGACGGATTCTTGGATTAGTCACCCGTCCGGGATGGATACCAAGTAAGATCGGTTTGTTAGCATTATTCTTTATTGGTTAGTTTATTTTTATTGTATTTCCGCTTGCGCAACTAACCGTGTAGGAGAAAGAATTCGAAAAATGCTAATCACCCCCCCCCCCCCTCTAGCGAACCGGAACGATCTAACACCATATTCACTTCACACTCGGTACAGCAACCTCGCAAGCAACACCGGGACAAAAATCCTCCTACCAGAAGAACATGACACTAGAAGAGAAATGACCAACATTGAAAAACAAGCAGCCAGACGTGTCATGTCAAGCATCAGCGAGTTGGAGCTTATCCTCCAACTCAAGGAGTATGAGTTCCAACGCATACGCACTACGAAAGAAAAGACACCTACTGGTCCAAGAGTCTACCCACCGTCCATGAAGCTCGACAAGACATGTGGGAAATCTATCTTCGCATGCGTGACATCGGAAGGACAATAATAGAGCACCCACCATAAAAAGAAGCGTCAACATATCCCGCAAAATCCAACTTTATGTCAAAAAGTTAGTACTAGCTGAGTCAGTCTTAACTGTAAAGTAGGATAAGATAGAAAAAAGGATGAAACGTCGATGGAGCCCAATGAGCACCCGATTCCTCCTCTCTTCTCTATATAAATCCTTCGTTAGCTCATTACAGGACATCAAATGCACATCACTACAAGTCCTACAATGAGAATCACTTCTACTCCTGAAAACTACTACTCTTTGTAATTTTTCTAAGTTCTTTTAATCGAGTCTGTATAATTTTGCTAATTCAACATACTTAGCTCGGTTGAGAATTTAGAAGCACATTTCTCCTAGATAACGAACTCAATTCGAATTAAATTCATTTAACTTTTAAATGAATCATTTTCAAATCTAATTCGAAAGGTTTCATTACATCATTACAAATCAAGCTCAAGTTTAAAAATTAAAATTAGAATCAAACACGAGCTAAACTAAAATGAACAGAGCTCGAGCATCTTATTATTCAACTTATTCAGGTCAATTACACCCTTAGCCCCTAGGTAGTGCACTCAGGCCCTTTTATCTATGAAAATTTATTATAAAATTCATTATTCTGAATTTGAAATATTATTTTGTATAACCCAAAAGGATTAAATCAATTAATTAATAAGTAACAAAAATATTTTTTTCTTTCTAAACTTAAGATCATTAAGATAAATCCAAGTTAACAATTAAGATTAGTGTTCCAAGTTCCTTTCAAGCATAAATAAGAATATTCATTTCATGCAAATATATCTTTAAGGGTTCCCTTCCAAAGGAGATAGTTGGACATATTCGAATATCTTCAACTTTTCTTTCAAGTATATCAATTTTGAGCTAAGTTAAGATTGAGATATTCTGTTTAACAAGGCAATTGAACTCTCTTCAAAATCAAAATCCACACTAGTATAAGAAAATAAAATGAGTATTGAAGTTATAAAAACAACCTGTATTGTGTATTTTCAGGGAGATACAATTAGACATCTCAAGAACTTCACTGATATAAACAATCTATAATAAACACTTTACAACAAACTGCATAAAATTTTTATTTACAATTAAAACAACAATTAAATTTTATATTAGTAGGGTCAATTATATATATCATTCTACGTATTGAACTCCATCCCCTATTATATAATCATTTATATTTAAATAAATTTTATCTTATTTTTTTATTACTAACTAAATCTTTTTTTTTATCTTTCTCTTTTTTAATTGATATGCACACTTGTGATAATTTCACATCATCTAACTAGAAGATTTATTGATTGTCTAAGTTCTGTATCATCTTAAATTCGCCTCCCGGAATCTCTTCTCAGTAGATGTGATTCCGATTTTCTTTCTAATATTTTCATCTTTTCTTATTCATGTATGCACATCCATCTTAATATCTCTATATCTTCTGCCTATGCATTCGAGTTATAACCGAACATTCAATATGATATAATATAGCATATCTTTTGTTTGCGGCTATCACATAAAATCTAATATTCTAATATGAAACAATAGGCAAAGAGGGGTTGGAGGAATCACCAGCTTCACCACTGTGCTGTTATGATCGTGGCTCCAATCCTCTTTTGATCAAAAAGGCACTTAGAATAATCAGTGACTTGTAATCTTTCGTCGCGAGGAAGGCATTATAGATCACATCACACACTTCCTGATCTGGATGTATGCCGAAACCTAACATCTTATTGAAGAAGCCCTTTGCCTCGTGTACAAAATGTCGTTTGCATAATCGGTTGATCACCGCACTGAAGTCATTGATTGTAACTTCATGTCCAGATTTCAACAGTTCATCAAAGAGCACAAAGGCTTTATCTGGCATAGCCATGGCACAATGTGCTTTTATGACAGTGGTGTAGGCAGACTTGCTCAATCTGATACCCCGATGCAAAAGACAATATAGGAACTCCTCTGCTTTGTCAACTTGGCGATTTAAACAAAGACAATCGATGAGAAAGGTATAAGTAGCCGGAGTAGGTGCGATACCGCCTTTTAACATTTTATAAAATATGTAGAAGGCTATGTCTGAGTTCCTTTGCTGATAAAAGCCTTGGATAACTGTACTATAGGCGATTGAGTCAGCATCAATGCCTCTAAGAACCATATTGTTCAGTTTATTAAAAGCCTCTTTTACTCTACCCTTTTTACAATGTGCCTTGATAACTATACTGTATGTAATTTTGTCGGGCATGATTGTTTTCCTATCCATTTCATCAAGTAGCATCTGCATCGAATCGACATCTCCAATTTCACAAAATCCATCAATAAGTGTGTTGTAGGTTATGGCTGTAGGAACCGGTCCATGCATATCCATTTCCCTCAAGAATCCCCGTGCCTCGGTTGGCTTTCCGATCTTACAAAAGCCGTAAATCAAAGAATTATAAGTCACCACTGTAGGAGTTATGGCCGACCTGGTTAGTTGTTTGTAGACTGCAAGAGCTTCTTTGACATCACCAACTTTAGCAAAGCCATCAATGACGATGTTATATAATATAATGTCCAATCTCTGACCGGTAGCAACTAGGTACTCCAAATAGGACTTTGCTTCCGACATCAAACCTTTCTTGCACATACCCGAAAGAATTGCTCCGTGAAAAAATGAATTCGGCATCACACTCTTCGAGCTCATAGATCGGCATACCTGAAGTGCCTTGTCTATTTCTCCCGACTTGCAATACCCATTTACGAGAATGGAATATGGCATTAGATCCATATCGATATTCAGCCCGCATCCTCGAGCGAGCATATCCATCCTCCTTAGTCCTTCATCAATATCGCCTTTGTCACAAAGACCACTTATCACAGTAGTATGAGTAACAGGATTAGGTTGCAGTCCCTGTTTTATCATCATTCTAATGAGCATCCAGATCTCACGCATCGATCCAAGTCGACGGCACCCATTTATGAGAATGTTATACATAACCACATCAACCTCTATGCCGTCATTTTGCATAGATTCGGAGAGTTCCAAAGCTTCTTCGACATTTCCTGCTAGACATAACCCATGCATAAGAGAATTGTAACTATAGTTATCAGGAAGAAATCCATACTTAAAGGAAAGAGAGAGGAGAGACCATGCGATCTTGATAAAGCGAGAATTACACACTCCGGATATGAGAGAATTGAAGGTGATCAAACAAGGGCAATATGATTTCTCTTCTCTTATCTCTTGGAAGAACGATATTGCATCTTGCACTCTTCCTTGTTTGCAGAGACCATCTATGAGGAGATCAATTGTCTGCTCTTTGCAAGAAATCCCACTGGCTTTGATTTCTCGATAAAGATCAAGAACAATGCTTGTATACCTTGCACTGTGCAATAAACTGTGATAAGTAGACACAGAAGCTTGCATGTCCAAGCTAGCCATCTTGCTTAAGACAAAACGAGCGTCCTCGATCATTTCTGATCTAGCATATACATCTGCCAACATATCCCAAACAATGCTGCTGGAATCCCAGTGTCTGAAATGAGTCCACAGGTGCTCACACAATAATGGTGCTGAACCAACTCCTTCTCACATTTAGGAAAATAAAAAGAAGAAATTTAATGAATAAATTACAATCAAGCTATGATTGTTCAAGCAAACACATAAAATTGAATAAATGGCCAAAGAATTAAAGCAATTAGCAATTATGAGAGAGCATGGATACAATTTATTAGGTTCATATATGCACTAAGAATTAGAAGCACTAAGAGTTTCATTATATTTATCACTTTTAAAAGTTAAGGTTTGTAGATACAAGCTACTAAATAAGGTAACTTAGGGTTCTATGTACATTTGGTAGAGATTAAATGGGCTTAGATGAACAAGATAGGATTTTTAGCTGCACATGTAAATCATATATGCTAAATGCAACCATACACAGTCTCCTTTAAAATCTGCCTTTGAAGCTGCATATGCAGCATAAATGGAGGCTCTCTAAGACCATAACTAGTTATCATGTCATCAATAGTTACCACGCAATCTAAAACTAAGGAAGAAGATGATCATGATACTGTTACAGCATACAATGGCCGCAGAGGTTTTGGAACTCTATCACAGAGAATAGGAAATCAAGGAAAGGTAAAAGAAATAAGAAAAACCTTCGTCATGCACCATCCCTCGCAAAGCGTTTCTCATCTCCTTAAATCTCCCTTGTTTTGCCAAAGCGTTGCAAACCTGCAACCTCCGTACCCTGCGGTTCTCATACAATCCAGAGCACGAGACCGTTTCCTTCTCCTTCGGAGCCCCATGTCGACTGAAGCCCCCGCAGGCGAATTGGCAGGGAGCGATGCTTAGAGCCTCTGGTTTGAACAAAGATACGAACTTTCTCAGAGAACTCTGGGAATTCGAGTCCAAAGAAGCGGAGACGAGCTCCTGTTCATCCTCGGCGGCAACCGCCGCGGCCAGAGACGAGAGCATGCGTTTCCTGGTGGAGCAGCGGCGAGGGATACGCAGTAGATATGGGGAATTAAGCAAGAATAGCATCGAAGGTTTAGGGTTTCATTCTAGAGATCTGCTCCGTCGCCCGCCGTCGTCTTCGTCGGGAGGAGTTTCCAGAAACTTCAGTCGGGGAAGTGGGCAATTGCCCAATAAGGAACTGCTCCCCTCCGAATCAGATCTCGCCGGTGCGGCTCGGCCTGGTTCGGTCCGGCTCGTCGTCGTCGGCCTTATTTTAACATTTTTTTGGGGAATATGTTGTGGTTTGATAAAATTTAGCTAAAGCAAATAATTCAATCACGACTTTTCTTATAATTTCCAAAAGCATTTTAATTTAGCCGGACGTGTTAAATTCTAAAAAAAAAAATGAAATATAGAATAAATTTTCTTTAGTTCGGTTGTTAACGCCATGTTTAAAAATATGGAATTCAATTTCATCCGAAAATTAAATAAAATTTTATGATTTAGAAATAATTTAAGTGAATGAATTGAATTCTCATAGGAATTGAAATTCAACAAAACTAAAGAATTCAATTTCATCCCAAATAGATATGATTTGGTGTGGAAATTAAATTCCAACAAATGAAAATACTAAAATAACCTCTCATAAATATAATATTTGATTCATAACCTATCAATGAAAATAAAAATAATCAAATTCATTTAATTTTAGACTCATTTCAAACAAAGGAATTTTGTTTACCGACTCATTCCAAACATAAGAATTCAATTCAATTCCCGCTGGAATTCAATTTTTGATAGAATTTAATTCAATTTCATTGCTTAAAAACTTTCTAAACGGGGTTGAAATGGTTCATTTGAATTTGACAACATAAAAATTAAAATCAATTAAAATGATATGCTCAGTGAAAAATTTCAAGGAAAAGCTCAGTGAATGACGTGACACTTTACATGCAGCGATCTTCGACGGATTCACCGTGCCCCCAAGAGTATAGTTTGATTCGGGACGGCGACCAGAAGCTGCCGATGGTATCCGAGCGATAATCGGATGTGTGTATGTAAAATGTCACGTCATTTACTGAGCGTTTCATTGAATTTTTTCACTGAGTGTATCAGAACTCTTTTACAAAATCCATATTTTTTAAAGAAAAATTACAAAAAATTATATATCTATGCTATTGATATTCCTGTGGGAGTAATGAAAATTTAAACTCATACCACAATTACATGAATTTATTAGGTGAAATTAACGATTTAAAATTATGCAATTATGTTCAATTTATCCTTGTGACTCTAAACCTTGTCCATTGATACAACACTATCACTTGAGAGCTTGTTCAATTTATCTCTAATGCTTGATTTGGTTGCCTATCTCATCTTACTTGCAAGAAAAATTAACGTGGGTTTCAGAACTTAAAAATTCCTTATAAATCACGGCCAATGGGAAACTCCATGGTAGGCAATGAGAGGGGAAAAAAAAGCTTATTACCACATTAAGTTTACTTATTAATGAAATGGAATAGAATTATAGAACACTAATATTCATAAATGATATTCTGAAAAGGAAAGAAAGTACTTTTATAATAAAAAAATTACTTTGTCTTTTTAAAATTTCATCTTTGCATGTCGCAAATTACTCTTTCATAAAAATCAACAAGTTATGCAAAATGTACTCTTTGGGGGCAAAATTGGAAGATGATACCTTTGTTTTTCCCAATGAAGATCTTAATATGCAATTCATCAAAGCATATAATGAACAAAACTACCAACCTTTGACTCTACTCATAAATAAACAGGTATGCTAAGAACAACGACAAATCACCATTATATCCACTTAATAAAAACTTGAACACAGCAAAATTTCTACTTGATCACTCAATCAAGTTTGATTTCAATGAACTTGGAGTGTCACTATCTATGATCAGTGATCCTGCCGGCGAGGAAGATGACCGACTGATAATGTAGCTTGGAAGTTGATCGAGGACTATCTACTAATCCGCTGGTTAGAGCTGAGGAAATCTAACGAACACCCGCGAACTACAAGAAAAAAGATCATTAAAGATTGGTCAGGGAGTCTCCGGTGCAGGTACTCCGACGATCAAGTCAACATTCCGACGAAGAAAAATAAGAGTGAAAACAGTAGCAGAAAAATTGTAGAGCATACCTTTGCATAAAGAAATGATGACCCTTATATAGGCGCGAGCGGGAGACCAAAACCTGCTAAGACATCTTGTCTGACTTAAATACTTAGATTTGGGAGTGGATTTGCTGACGAAAAAGGAGACAAAGTTGTCACCCTACTGACTATCTGTCGTGTCCAACTGTACAATTGGCCCCCTCTTTTAATTGTCTTGCTCATATTGGTCTGTGTGCGCCAACTTGCTGTCCCATCGAAGTACTTTACAAATTCGAGGAATCTATTAGTACGCCTTTATGCCTTATCACCATTAAATTGTATCCTCCGTACGAGATTATTGAGGGCTCACTGTACCCATTTCGGCATCCTTTCTGATTTGCCGACCGGCTGATCGACAAAACAAATCCTCTTAGGGGATGGCGTGGGTAGGGGTAAGCAAAAGTTTGGTCAAACCGAGTTAACCGACCGAACCAATCAAAATTTATAGTTTGGTTCGGTTAAAACGAAAATTCGATTTTTTTTCCTCTGAAACATCGATTATATCGGCTTAATCGATTAGGTTTCGGGTTTTAAACTCGAAATTCGGTTAAACCGATTTTATTATCAAACGCCTGATCGGTCACGGTGACCGATCAGGCATTACCGTGACCGATCAGGCAAGTTACAGATTAAGGATGCACAAGATTATACAATATGACACTCAACACACAAAAAATCGGTTATTTCAGATTAAAAACCGAATAAACCGATGTTTTATCGGTCGGTTCGGTTCGGTTTTTACGAAAAGTTCGGTCGGTGATCGACAAAACAGATCCTCTTAGGGGATGGCGTGGGGAGCCTCAAGGAGCCATCGCCTTTGGGACGTGAAGACTCGACCGACCGGGCATAGATCAGTCGGTCGGACGATTAGACGGCTTGGGGCCATCTAACTTAGTTTGACCGGCCAAACGATTACCCTATCATCTTTCCGATTATCTAGCACGCATGGCCAAATTTGTTACATGATTGACCAGCTGACGGGTCGACCACCAGTGGAGCACCGGCTGACCACCTGCAGGTCATCCGAGTAACTGTCCCACTGTCATGGTTGGGTGCCCTCTACGGCCAACGAGCATCCTCGGGGTCGCACTTTTGTGCCACACTTTCGCTCGACCCCTCGAAGCTTAGTCAGCCCCACAAAAGAGATCGGTCAAGGAGGGTCCAACATCCGACCGAATCATAAGCCTTCATCTCGAGTCTAGTCGAAGGAGGCGACGAGTCCGACTGACTGGGCAATCCGACTAGGAGTCTTTTGTCACAGCTGACATCACATTTCTTTTGACCCACGCCTCCCTGACACAGGTATGGTGGCTTCGTCCTAACTGCTTTCCCGCACATGCCTTCATGATAGCGCGTATCGCCTCTATCCCATCATGCATTAACTGTCGTGCCACGCATCACTTCCCGACTGGGCGAGCCAGCCAATGAGGCATTCTCGTGTCGGTGTCCATGCGCATTGTAAGGCACGATTTCCTGAGGCTTTCCTCTTCGAGGGAAATGCACGACTGATATCTAATCCCACCCTCTCTTGGGGAGCATCGGACAGTTATGGCAATCTGGGCTCTCCTATAAATAGCCCCTTAAGGTCCGATTGAGTGTCACCTGCTTTCTCTATTCTTCTCCTTCCCTCAGTGCTCTACGGCTAGCGATGGCCTCCTAGCTCCGACAAACGGTGGTTTCCGACCACTCTGACAGCCTCAGCTCTTTTCCCCGAGTCCGTCGGTCTTCCTCTTTTGTTTTCTATTTAGATTAGTCTTAATGGTCTATCTGATTGGCATATCCAATTGAACTTCTTTTAGACTAGTAGTCCCCCCAATCGAGCTAGCCAACTGGACTTTCTTGTTCTGTATCGACTCCATGACTGCTCTAGAATCCATTACCGGTTATGGTACGCCACGACCATCTCGACCATGGGCAGTCAGATACCCTCTGAGCAGAGTATCGAGTCCCTAATGATTGTCGTCTAATAATCTCGAATAACTATGACCGACCTCATCTCCCGTCGCTCAACTTTTTTACTATTTTTCGAAACCAGTTTCTGGCCGGGTCGGTTCCCTTTTCACCCCTTTATAGCTGACGTCTGTAGGTATTTCTATATTCCTCTTTCCCAACTAGCTCCCAATGCCATTCTCATTCTCTGTAAAACGATCGTCCTGTTTACCCTCTATCAAGTGCCTCTCCAGCTCAGAAATTTTCATTTCTTTTACAATCATAAGAAGCAAGAGTCCGGGAATTTCTTTTCCACGCCCAGACTAAGTCGGCCTTCCTCGACAAGATATCGAGCTCCAACAAGGGTTGGAAAACTCACTCTTTCTTCATCAACACAACTCCTACCTCCAACTAGCCGACTGACTGAATCAAGGATTTGCCCGCCCAGCCAGTTATTCGCAAGAACTACCGTTGGGACCCAGCATGTCAACTGGCCTTCTCGTGGATCGGGGGTCTTCGTTTTCATGGCGTCGGTTTGCTCAACGATGCCATGCTATATATCTTCAGCCTGAACCAGACCCCAGTCACTCTACCTGCTTCTTTTGGTGAGTTTTTATTTTAAAGTTGAATAATTTTGTGCTAACCAAGATCTTTTTTGTCTTGCAACTCAGACGACATGAGACATCGCCCTTGAAGAGGTGCTCAGCCTGGAGGCTGCCGAGCTGGATGCCCGGATGGTTGCCGAGTTGGTGAACAGAGAGGTCCCTCCACTCAGCGAAGCAGCCGCCTCAGGCGACGAGGAAGTCCCAACCAACGAGCCCCAAATTCAGCCAACACTTAATGTAGTGGGCATATCAAGAGACCTCGAGGAGCTCCCGGTCGGCCAGCCGGTTGACATAGAGATTGTCGAAGTGGTCGCAGCATCTACTCAACTACAGACCTGGAAGAGACGTCGCCCAGATGTTCCCACCATTCCCCTGCTACAAAACTGGTGAATGAGGCCCACGGCCTGACCATCCCCTGATCGGCTCGACCTTCCAACGGTAAGAAACCCAGCAACGCTCAGCCTGACTCTCTCCGACGCGTCGGCCGGGAGGATGCTCCGCTCAGTGACCCTTCCGGGCAGATCTCATCTCCGCTTGGCTCTCCAGAGGTTGGTACCTTCATAGGTGTAGTCGTCTCTTCGACGACCAGCTCATCCGTTCTGCCACTCATCTATGTGGAAGTCCCCTTGGCAGACCCCAGCTCTTCCAACCTGCCCGTATAGAACTTGAGTCTGCATGACAACTTAGTTGACTGCTGGGACCAAAGGGCCATGTCTACCCATCACAAAGTTCTAATTAGCTTGGCGGATAACTTTTTCATGGATGCCACCCAGGTCGACTCTTTATGTTGTCTTTTGCTCTTTTATTTGTGCTATTTACTTTTTCTCTCGCACAGTGTTGGGCGACCTGTAAGGGTGTAGCTAGCTCTTTGGTCTACAACGCTCGTCGACGCGAGGTCGAGCGACGCGAGGTCGAGCGACGCGTTCAAGAAATGGAGACGACTCTAAGTCATTCAACTCTGGTGCCCAATGACGAAGGGTTGAGCGTCCTCCGCGTGGAAGTTGTTCAGCTTGAGGCCTAGTTGTTCAAGCCACTAAGCAGCTAGAAGAGGAGAAGCTCAGGACAACCACAGCTGAGCGGGCGATCGTGCAGTCACAAAACCACATCGACAACTTAGATTCTCAGAAAAAACCCACGATGAGTTGGCATGCTCACGCTTGATCAAACCTGGACAAAAAGACGGTGGAGGCCAAGGCCCTGGCCGACCAGCTAACGGAGCTTGGTGCGTCCCACCACCGGGCCTAGCAAGAGCTGACCAATAAGGGCCTAGAGCTACCATCCAAGGAAGAGGCTCTTCATGGCCTTGAGGAGAAACTAATGGCTCGGGCTACTGAGCTGTCTACCCGTGACGAGGAAATCAACCGCTTAAACGCATAGTTGGCGGAGCTGAAAGCCTACAAGGCGGAAGAGCCGACTCGGCTAGAGGCTCATCGGCTAGAATATCTCAACTCTGCTCCATTTGGCTTGTAGCTCGCCCTCCGGTCGGCAAGCGAGGAGGACGACCGACTGATGATGCGGCTTAAAAGTTGACTGAGGATTGACGGCTAACCCGCCGGTCAAACGCTCGACGTCGGTTGGACGCTCGACGCCGATTAGACGCTCGGGAAATCTAACGAACACCCGCGAACTGCAAGAAAAAGTATCGTTAGAGATTGGCCAGGTGATCCCTGACACAAGCACTCCGACGATCAAGTCAACATTCCAACGAAGAAAAACAAGAATGGAAACGGTTGCAGAAAAACTGTGAAGCATACCTACGGGTGAAGAAATGATGACCCTATATAGGCGCGGGCGAAAAAGGAGACGAGGTTGTCACCCTACTGACTATCCGCGAATCCAACTGTACAATCGACCCCCTCTCTTAATTGCTTTGCTCATATTGGTTTGCATGCGCCGACTTGCTATCCCATCAAAGTACTTTACAAATCTGAGGAACCTATTCGTACACCTTTATGTCTTATCGCCGTTAAACCATATCCTTTGTACGAGATTCTTGAGGGCTCACTGCACCCCCTTCGACATCCTTTCTAGTTCGCCAACCGACTGATCGGCAAAGCAGATCCTCCGGAGGGATAACATGGGGAGCCTCAAGGAGCCATCACCTTCGGGACGTGAAGGCCCGACCAGCCGAGCAAAGGTCAATCGGTCGGATAGAGGTGCAGCCGATCGGACGGTCAGACGACTCGGGACCATCTAACTTAGTTTGACCAACTAAATGATTACCCTACCACCTTTCTGACTATCCGGCTCACATGACCAAATGTGTTACATGGCCGACTGGCCGACCAGCCGACCACTAGTGGAGCACCAGTTGACCACCTGCAGGCCGTCTGACTAACTATCCCAATGTTATGGCCGGGTGCACTCTACGGCCGGCGAGCATCCTCAGGGCGGCACTTTCGGACCACCCATTCGCTCGACCCTCGAAGCTTAGTCAGCCCCACAAAAGGGACCGGTTAATGGTGTTTAACATCCGACCGCATCAAACATACTTGTTTAGATTTCAAGAACTAGAATTGAATAAATTGGAATTAATATCAGTTGAGAATAATATCAGTTGAGAATAAATTCAGGCAGGATACAAACACAGATTAAAGAGTATCAACTTGATCACTTGTCTGTTTTATCTCCATGAAATCAATTCACAGTTTATCAACATACTTATTTAGATTTCGAGAACTATAATAGTCTCAGAAGAAGACAAGTAAATCTAGTATGCAAAACCAAAACAAACCATATACAAGAGCTCAATGTGTGATTTTTCAGGTAGAAGGAAATTAGGTCATACATATTTAGCATAAAGGTTTCAGTTCACAACGGATATAACATACAAATCAGTTACTTATCGAGAAACCCCTAATTTAAGAACCCTAATCGGAGAAAGCATACGCCTGTGTGAATTATTACTTATCTTTAGAAGTGGAGATGCCGTACTTCTCCTGAAGACGCGTGATCTCCTCCTCCTTCTTCTTCGAGTCGGACTTCTTGGCCATCTTGGCTTGCTGGTAGTAGAGGACGATGAGGTAGCGATTGGCGACGTTGAAGCCGGAGAGGTGGTCGACGGCGGTCTTGGCGTCGTAGATGTCCTCGTAGACGACGAAGGCGGTACCCCGGGTGTCCTTGTTAGTGCCGATGCGGATCTGGCGGATGGCGCCGTACTTGCCGAAGATGTCGTACATCTCCTCGCTGGAGATGTTGAAAGGGAGGTTGCGCACGTACAGCACCCGGTTCACTTCCGGCGGGAGACGTGTGTTTGCCTTGCGAAGGCTAATCGTCGCCATGATCCGTCGCGATGACAAATTAGGGTTTCAGAAACGAAGGGGACGGGAACGACGAACAAGACACCTTTCGCCAGGGGATTGTGGCCGGTTTATTCTGTATTTATAAGGGCGGTCCAGGCCGAATAAATACTGATTTTTTTATTTCATTTAAACTACAAAATTAAAGAGACAATTTCACTTTACACCCCAACTGTTTGCTATTTTTTTATTTCACCACATAATTTCATAAATTATCTCATACACAATTTTTTAAACTTTATTATTTTTTTTTTTTTTGCAAAGACTAATGGTGCAATTTATTCAGGATGAAATAAAATAAATTAGAATAAATTAAATATAAAGAAGGAAAACATAGAACTCTTAGCACCCTATTTGGAAACCCATGGAATTCAATTCCATCCAGGAATTGAATTAAATTTCATGATTTGGAAGTAACTTAAATGAAGGAATTGAATTTTCATGAGAATTGAAATCCAACAAAACTAAAGAATTTAATTACATCCCAAATAGGTGTGATTTGGTGTGGGAATTGAATTCTAACAAATGAAAATACTAAAATAACCTTACATAAATATAATGTTTGATTCCTAACCTATCAATGAAAGGTAAAATAGTAAAAACAATCAAATTCATTTTGTTTTAGACTCATTCCAAAATTCAATTCCTTTGTTTATCGACTCATTTCAAACATAAGAATTGAATTCAATTCTCGCTGGAATTCAATTTTTTATGGAATTCAATTCAATTCCATTGCTTAAAAACTTTCCAAACAGGGTGTAGCCGAATGAACAAGATGAATACGAGGCAAATAGAATTAAGATTTAACCAATATCGAAACAGGTCAATCGCAATTACTAACCTGCAATTCGGAAACAAAAGGGGCATGGTAGCAGAGTTGATGCTTGAAGATGACAGTATCAAGAGTGGCCAACTCAAATCTGTATAGAAAATCCCTGCAACGCCAATGCTTGCCTTTTCTTAATTCATTCAGGTTTCGGAAGGCGAAGAACAAGGAAAGAAATGGGAATTCTGCATTGCTGTGTGTGTGTTTTACAGCAAGCAAAGAAATCAAACCACCAAGAAGTCTCTTTTGTCGCAGCAGGCCAAGGAGCAGCAATGAAGCTTGTACCTACAAATCACTTGATGCATCAACTGTGTAGATGATAAGTACAGTTGAGTCAGATATTGATGTACACAGCTCATGCTACCCTTGAAGTTCTTCAAACATTTAAAGAGCTGTCTGTAAATCACATATGTAACCTACCCCAAGATCCCTTTGATGGTTCGACCGCCAATCTGATACTTGTTCTGATCTCTGGCAGTCATAGTGGAGAGTGGAGACCACTTCTTCTGCTATTTGCTGCTCATGGGTAGAATTTTGATCTATGCTGTGGGTTAGGAGCTCGGAGTTAAAGATGTTTGAGACTTTGCGCTTTGGATTGCAAGGAGCTGATGTTGCCAATGGGATACTTTTGTGTGAGCATCTCCAGTAAGATCAATCTCAAACTGTAAATGTCACTCACTTTACTGACATTTTTCACATCTTGACTAGCTCGGAGGCTTTGTAGCCCTGAACCAAGGCTTCAAGCATGTCCTGAGCTACAGCAGAATTCAAGACGAGGTGCAAACTGAAATCCGAAAAGCTGAGGGAGGAATTCTGCGTCTATTAGAATGTTATTACTCTTCAGATTGCCATGCACAATGGGCTTCCCCAGCCCCTCGTGGAGATGATCCAGACCTTTGGCAATACCAAGAGATAGCTTGTGGGTGAAATCCCATCTGTGTGCTTCTGCAAACAGCTGAAGATTATACAATCAAGTTAGCAGTTGGAATTATTTATTGTTGTTCGATCTCAGCATTAAAGACAAATCAGCCAAATTGTAATAGTAACTTGTTAAGATCAATTGAAAGAAAGGTAAAGACTTTCCTTGATATGGTTCCCAAATGATCACTGTTGTCGATCACAGTTTTGTATTTTTCTAATGAACAGAAAACCAGATTGCCAAGGACAACATCCAATGCGACAAGGAAAAAGCAGATTCCAGACAGTAAATTTTGAACTGAGAAATGAAGACAAAACAGACAATTTAGACAAAAATGTTTTGTTCAATCGCCAACACCAGATCAAGAAAAAAATGCCATTTAAAAGCGAACAGCAAGCTCACCTCTTAGGTCGACGTAAGCGGCGCCAAGTTAGGCTGCCGGAAGAAACTCCTCGGTACGGCTAAGCAGACCAGCCGCAGGAAGCGGAGTAGCACCATCCAGCCGCACAGCGTCCTGTAAACCGATTTCCCACCACCTCCCCCGGCGGATCCAATATGTCGTGCACCGTCATGCTTTCCACGCCGGAGAACTTCACGAGTTCCTCCCCCCCCCCCCTCGTCTTTCTTACCGGCGGACTCCAAAATTTCGCTTTTGCTCCTCGCAGCTTTCCAGTTCGATGTACTTCGAAATCCAAACCACAATGCCAACAAGAAGAAGAGTAGAACTAACGTGCAAAGCAAACCTAGGAGGATCTGATCTTGAAGCTCTTCACCGCATTGTTTAGTGTCCCCAAATCCGATCGGAGGCGATTTTAGGGGTAATTGGGAAGATTGAGAGGGAATGTCCATGTCGATTGAAAACCCCTAACCCGAAAAGTAGAAGAGGGAAGGAGAAAATGAGTATTTAATATATAATTTAGGCATTTTTAAAATGCCCTTCCAAAAATTATAACTATACGTCGATAACTACCCCTACCGCCCCGAAAAACATATCTGCACTGAACCGCGGGATGCCGAAGTATTAATCATCGGATGACGGTACTTGGCATCCTGACGGTACGTCCAATGAAGTAATTAGGACGGAGCAAATTCGATATGTCATTATGATTAAACGTCACGTTACGAGTGACGGTTAAAATTTTCGATGAAACATTCATTTAACTGGCGTTCATTTCTGCGTTAATTACTTTAAAACCCAAACCCCTGACACCACTACCGCTGCCACTCCTCTCCATGCTCTGTAACCACGTCTCCTCCTCTGCTCTCCATGGAACACCGCCGCTCTAGGCATTGCTCCTCCTCCTCCTCCTCCTCCATTACGGCTGCTCCATCAAGCTGCGGCGGCGGCGAAGCTTCAGTAGCAGTCACCGCCGTCAAGAAAAAGAAGAAGAGGGAATCTGCGTCAGCTGCAGAGGAGGACGTCAATGGCGACAGGCACAGCAAGGGGACGTGCTCCTACCGCGGGGTGCGGATGCGGAGCTGGGGTAAGTGGGTCTCGGAGATCCGGGAGCCCAGGAAGAAGTCCCGCATCTGGCTCGGCACCTTCGCCACCGCCGAGATGGCCGCTCGCGCGCACGACGCCGCCGAGCTCGCTGTCAAGGGCCCCGCCGCCGCCGTCCTCAACTTCCCCGACCTCGCCCCCCGCCTCCCCCGCCCAGCCACCGCGCACCCTAACGACGTGCGGGCCGCCGCCACCCTCGCCGCCCTCTGTCCCGGCCACGATGACGATCCCGAACCCGGCGGCGATCCCAGCAATAAGCTCAGCGGCAGCGACAGCGGGCTCTTCGACCTCCCCGACCTCTTTCTCGATCTAAGGCACGAGTTCTGCTACGACTCGTGGTCGACGTGTCTGCCGGCGATGTCAGCCGCCATCACCGGCGGCCATACGGAGCCGACGGCGGACGAGGAACCATTCTCATCGGAATACTGAATTAAATATATAAATGTATCATCGAGAAATTTCCATGTTGCCCCCGCAAAGTTTACCTTTTTCGGAAGTGCTCCCTTACTCTTCCAAAATTATTAACTTATCGATCTGAGATTTTGTGCAAAATTCAAGTGACATGAAACACAAAGATCATGAAACAAGATTCCCAGCTAATAAGTCTCCATGAGATAGACTGATAGTTAGTACATGAGTGTTGTCACCATGAAATCTGGGGGTCAAAATCTGACAAAGTCAATGTGTCCACCATCCTCATACACTAGCTACAGCATCCGGGCTAGTAGCCCCGTGATTTATCTCCTCCATGTTGACCCTGAGACGGGTTGACGAGGGCGCTAAGGGCGAATGAATCATCTTTTACCACCCAGATTCACAACTAATAAGCATTTTTTAAACTTAATTCATGTCAACAAAGTAGCAGATAAAGTTTTATTTGTGAATAAATTGGGAAAATGTTATGCAGATCAATCCGACGTGATTTTTTATATTTTAAATGATTATAACTTTTAGCTCGGGATTTAAAATTATACTTTGTCGGTAGTCACATATACATATTTCAAAAATCTATATTAATTATTGGGAAATACGTAACCATCAACTTTTAGGTCCAAATTTTACCGTTTAAGTTTTGATTCGAGCGGTTAAAGATTTTATTAATATTTTTGATAATTACCGTTTTCATAGTATTTATGATAATTATGATATTTCTAATATTTATGAGTCCTAATTAGTCTAAATTAACGTTTTATTTTATTAATTTCAATGTGAGTTAAGATCTCTTTTATTTTTCTACCATATTAGAATTGAGATTCATATTTTGAAATTTCTTTTCTTTCTTAGTTTTAGGATCTAGAATAAGAAAGATTTTTTTTTTCTCTCTTCTTATTTTCTTTCTAATTCTCCTTAAGTTCGTAGAATAATCATTATTTTTTTAAGTATCCAAATGATTTATCTTATTGTGCCTTTCAGAAATTATCTGTGTGTGTGATGGAAAAATTTACTATATGCAATCCTCCATAAGATTCTAGCCCCCGGGTTATGTTACAGTGGTAGGGTAACTAATCGTTAATCCAAGCATCCATGGTTCGATCCCCAGCTACGACACATTTTACAGGAATTTTTCCTCCAAATGGGGCGCAAACCCTGGGACGCTGGACTTCTAGATTGCCCACCGCGAGCGCTTCCCGATTTACCCTGGTGACCGATAAAAAACTTCTATGGAACCGGACTGATCATCCCAGATTCAATTTATCTGCTATCTGATTCATCATTTTTTTTCTTACACAAATTAACTGTTGAAACCTATTATTTCTAAGACACCTCTGAATTAAATGCCACCAAAATTAGAAGACAATTTCCCACGTTATGTAATAAACAACAACAATAATTCAGGCATAAACATTTGAATGCATGCATTGTGTACTCTTTGCTCATCCACCTTTTTTTTTTCTGATAACTGTTTATTTAAGTAAATTGAGAGGAGAAGATAATATATCTTTTAATAATAATAAGAAGAAGAAGATAACAAGAGCAAGTGAGAAGCATGTGAAGTAATCAAGGTAACAAAGTACAAGTTGGCAGAGAGAGCAATAGAAAGAGGAGAGTAGGCGAGCACACTCTTGTTAAACAGAAAGATGCTCCCAAGTTAGCATCTTGATGTATAAAGTGAACTGCCAAGTGGTGGTAATAATAAATAAGCTGATCAATGGGGTCGGAAATCAGTTGTTAGGTCTCTTGGTTGCATCAGGATTACGAATTATTAGGCCATCACTCATTGTCCTTCACGGATGCATCCTCGATTGACCTCCGCAACTAATTCACATATTCAATGAAAGTTAAAGTGAAAAAGAATGAACATATGAAAGATGAATAGCTCTCTCTTATGGATTATCAGGCCCTTTGTGAATGCTGCTCTTCATGAATGCATCCTTTGATTGGTCTCCTCTCAAGTTGGTGTATATCTAATGCAAATGTGAATTCAATAGCATTAGCAATGTCTAGGCATCCGGAAGATTGCTCTTTATGAATGCATCCATGATCAATCTCATAACAGTTTAGTGAATCTAATGCAAGTGATGTAAAAAGATGTCTAAGCAAAGAATAGATGCATAGTTTTATGATGAACTATTAGGTCATCAATCATTCCCCTTCATGAATCCACCCCTGCAAATCTAATGCAAGTTCAGATGAAACTTGATCCGGTTGGGAGTTAAGCTGATCCGATAAGAATCCCGGTTGGGCAAAGACGGTTGAGCACACAAGGGATCCACCTAGCCTGATGGATGCACTCGAGAATACATGGATCTGGTTCGGTTCGGATATGTCCGGTCGGCTGAATCCGATCGAGAGGCTTCAGTCGGGCAGATAGTGAACATGCCTCCCGTTTGAAAAGGTGTAGGCGAGTTCCGAGTGTACCATCTTGGTTGGGCATTCCGACCGGACGAACCAATCATCATGCCACATAAAATCACTTACCCCCGCTTTGAATGACTCACGATCTGCATCCAGCTGTCTGGTCGGACATACCCGACTGGCCGATCAGACATACCCGGCTGGCTAGTCAGACTGGCTGGTACCAGGAATGACTGAACCCGCTCAAGCCACTCGCTCACCCAAGAGCCGATTGATAGCCGAATGATCGAGCCTCACCGAGTGACCACTCCCGGTCGGTCGGCCAATCAGTATGGAGTCATAGTCACCGCGCCTAATAAGATAAGCCAAGGTGATCCCACTGTCTCAGTAGTTTAATTATGATCAGACTTTTAAGATCTTCCATATCCTCTCATTATGAGGAAAAGACACCTACCATAATTATACCCCCCAGTGCATAAGACAG
The DNA here is from genome assembly GCA_024364735.1 of Boesenbergia rotunda. NCBI lineage: Eukaryota > Viridiplantae > Streptophyta > Magnoliopsida > Zingiberales > Zingiberaceae > Boesenbergia > Boesenbergia rotunda. Next base: position 120,067 of record JAGFNQ010002606.1, on the reverse strand, counting down.
ACCCTTTGGCGGCCCTATAAGATCCTCGGGGAGACTAAGGCTACTAGGAAATCGTGTCGGAAGATTAATTCTTAATGAAACAAGACAGTCCCGATAAGATAGGGAGTCTCTTCCTCACCTATATAAGGCCCCTTGGGTGTCTTAAAAGGGAGATCCCGCTGCTGAAATATTTCCTTTTCATCCTCTGTTTCCTATGTCCCCATTTTGGGTCCGACTTCGACTCAATCCTATCTTGCTAGTCTTTGATCCCGACCCCGACTCACACGCCGCCGCAACTTGTCTGCCTGACTGGGTCATCTCTATCCGATCAAATCATCTAAGGGAGAGTCTTCTCCGCTTGTCGACAGGATCAAAACTCAATAGAGATTAGGTTAGATTTTGACAGTCAACTAGCCTACATTCGAACTGTTTGAGCACATGAAATGCATCATTCACTACCCTTCAATAGTGTGACTTTGCAATTTAGCGAATTCACTTCACTTCAATTCAAGTTCAAACGAAAAAAAAAAGAATGAGGATTACATCACATTTTTGAAGCGTACAAAAAATGCATCATTTTTGTCTTGACTTTGATGTCGTGGTGTTTGTGAAGAAAGATGGATAAGGGGCACACAAAAAAAAAGAGCATAAAGTCTTTTAAGTTGATTCTTGTTTTCTCTATGATGTTGACGTGGTTTAGTAAAACATAAATCTACACCCTGCCTTGGCTTTTGTTTTTTGGTGGAAAGTGTGAAAGGAAGCATGAATCTACAGTTGAAATAAGATTTTTTTTTTTAAATATAGACATATATCATCAACTTTTCTTTTGACATTATAGTCTGCTAATATTTCTTTTCTATACTAAAGATGTTTCATTGGACTCTCAACATTGAACTGTTTTCATAACACAAGGCTTATATCTCAAATTGGTTTATAAACAGTTGCTAACTCATAAACATAAACCTCTCTTTTGCATTATTTTAACCAAGGATACAAATTCAAAGTAAATTGTATGCGTCAAAATGAAATTCCAAATAGAAATGAGTGTGAGAAATAACAAAAGTGAAAGGGACAGAAGCTTCAATAACTAGCAATTGACAGAAGTAAAAAGAAAAAACAATTACCTCCTCTCACTCTTGATGGGGATCCAGCGTGAAGATGTTAATTTGTTTTCTGTGGCAGTTCCAAGAGAATAAATGTTAAAGGCAGGCACAGGACATAAAATGTTAAATGGATTACAGTACCTTAGAAGAAAATAATAATCCAAGCAAACAAGAAATGGCAAGAAAATAAAGAAACAAGTAGTTTTTTTGTTTCCTTTTCATCAATGTCGTGTGTTTTAGGATTGCAAAATGCAACATGGAACATTCATACTCTTTTACCAAGTCAAGGCAATGTTTAGAGAGTCGCATCACTTATAATATCAACTTATCAAGTCAATGATGTTTCCTGTACAGGATTCTTAAATGTAAGCATTCAACCAAACTATGTGGCTTGTAATCTCTGCCTCTGCCAGGAGTTGTTCTGAGAGACTGCCAAATAACTCATTTCCTGCAAGAGTGGAGGGTCGATGACCATCATTGGCGTAGCAAGATCATCAGACAACCTAACTTTCACTTTGCAGTATTCCTGGCAGATGGCACACCAATGCATGCCGAATGAACCAAACAAGGATCGCAAGGAGAATTCTGGCATCACAACACAGAGGCTGCATGACTTATGGCATTTTGGTAAACAAAATAAAACTCAAAAGCTCAAAAATCATATGAGAAGGACAAATGAGATCCCCATTTGATTAATAGGCATTTTAATCTTAGGTATTTTTTACATATGTAATAAAGAAACTATTCATTTCAAGTTAAAAAAAAAAATGATATGGCATTTCTTCCATTGACAATAACTAATTGCATGGTAAAATATTCGAACTGTAGTTCATCTTTATTTATGGCCTTGCCTTGTATTTGTGCCAAGGACAATACAGACCATGGCGAATAATATAAGGGTATACATGAGAGACCACCACTACCAGAAAAGTCGTGCTTAGCGGTGATTTTTTAGCGGCGGTTTGCTAAACCGCCACTATATTATGTGTTTTCCTGCGGTTTATAATAACCGTCGCAAATTAAATTATTTAGCGGCGGTTAATTTTTGAATCGCGGCGGTTTAATGATTCGCGGCGGTTTCAATTTTTCTTAACCGCTTCTAATTGAAAAAAAATGAAAATTTTGAATTAAGAGTTCAGATTTAAATCCCATCCCTTAACCAAATGGACGGTCAGATCTTCTCATCTGTTAATCACATCCAGGAACGGCTCAGATCCCCTTCCTCACTTAAATCCAAAGGTCAAGATCAATCTTCCTCATCACTTAAATCAGATGGCTCAGATCAAAAGTGAACCGATCCAATGCACGCACGTAGCAGCAGCAACCCTTACTTCTCCTCTCCTCTCCTAATCCACGCATGCAGCAGCAACCCTATTCTCTCCCAGCGCCGCACACAACTCTCTCCAGCTGCTCGAACGCGATCAGGTTCTGCAGGATGGTGTTCGAGACATTGTAGGCTCGGATCCGGGGGATCTCCAGCCTCCCGTTCGCGAAGGTGACGTCGAGGAAGCTGTCGGTGTCCATCTTCCTGACACTCTGCATGCCGACGTTCTTGAGCTCGCGGGCACAGAGGACCGTGTGTTAGTTGAACTCATCTTTTCTCGGTCTCATACTTGCGTGACTTCTCTTTCCTCTCTTTCATTCACGTCCGAGTAACATAGGTCCTTAGCTTGCAAAGTTCATCCAATTAGAGAGGATTATCTGTGACAGCAAGGCCACTATTGAGCCTTACATTGAAGGTTGATTCTTGTCAAAGATTTATACATCTAGCTTTGACACAGGATATTTAGTCTTCAATGGTGGAAATTATGACAATCCAATTTAGTCGCTTGTTTGATCTTGCAAGCTCATTAAAGGATGGTATAAGTCTAAATTCGATTAACATGGGGTTCAGTTTTTTTCCTGGTGGTTTAGGTCAATCAAATTAATAAAGCCAAGTTACTCATTTGAGCATAATATGCCATTGCTAGTGCATGTCACTTTTGTTGCTTATTGAGCTACAGGGTGATGTGTTACAAGCAGTTTGTCCATTTTACAGAATTTTATGTCATCTCTGCTGCTTCACTTTCTTATACATAACATAGAAACATCAAAGTGTATTTCACCAATTTAGAAAATTTCAAGTATTGATTTCACCAATTTAAATCAGTTGCTTTATTGAGTATTTGATTGAATAATTTCACCAATTATTCAGAGATACGATTTACAATTTATACAAATTTTCAACCTTGTGTAGGTGGTTAGAGCACTCATACTCAGTATTTCTGTGAGATTGCTATTTTAATCTTAGTAGTTGGGCAACTTTGAGTTTATAGATAAAAAACTCCATAATTGGTAGATTTTCTGACTTGAGTTCATGTGCTCGTGGTTTTTTATGCCTTATGTGTTGTTTGTGAAATGTCTTTCATACACTTTCAAGTTCTTATATGTCTTAGTTAGTTTCTATTTGAGCCCCCACTTTAGTGTGCTTTTAATTTAATTATCTACTATTGAATTAGATATGGACAAAAGTTGGATTTTGAAGCCGCGAGATACTCCCGAATATATGGATGGATTATTGAAAATTTTGGACTTTGCATTTGCTAATGCATCATCCGATAATAGGATAAAATGTCCTTATTCTCGTTGTGGATTTAGACTATTTCAGACTAGAGAAGAGGTGTATGATCATTTGTTGTTAAGACCCTTTCCATCAGGTTATACAGTTTGGCTATTACATGGTGAGAGAGGTGAAGGAGAGACTTCTAGTTATAGGCATGATGCACAACATACTAAATCTTCTGAAGATCCAATGCGTGACATGATACAAGATGCTTTCATATTCCCTAGACCACATGCCAGTGAAGATTCCACAATGCATGATCCGATAAATGAAGGTGAAGAAAGAATGCCGCATGTACAGGAGGGTCCGAGTGGTAAAGCTAAAGAGTTTTATGATTTGCTTAAAGATGGGGAACAAGAATTATATGAAGGATGCTCAAAATACTCAAAGCTATCTTTTTTAGTAAAGTTCTATCACATCAAGTGCATTTGTGGGATGAGTGACAAAGCCTTGTCAATGATAATAAAGTTGTTGCATGATGCCTTTGAGCATGCAAAGATCCCAGAATCATTATACGAGGCCAACAAGACTATAAAAAAACTTGGCCTTAATTATAAGAAGATAGATGCATGTCCAAATGATTGCATGCTATATTGGGGACCTGATAAAAGTTTGAATGATTGCAAGCGATGTGGCACATCTAGGTGGAAAAATTCTTCTATTGGACATCAACTTGATATTACTAAAAAGAAAAAACAATAACCAGCAAAGTTTCTTCGTTATTTTCCTCTAATTTCTCGGTTGCAAAGATTGTTCATGTGTAGTAAGACATCTGATGATATGAAATGGCATGCTGTGGACAGTAATAAGGATGGCTTCTTGAGGCATCCGAGAGATGCTGAGGCATGGAAAAGATTTGACTCTAAATTTGTTGAATTTGCTTCGGATGCACGTAATGTTCGCCTAGCCTTAGCTAGTGATGGGTTTAATCTTTTTGGAAATATGAGCACTAATTATAGCATTTGGCATGTGATTCTCATTCCATACAATACCCCTCCTTGGACATGCATGAAACAAACTAACTTCATTCTCTCGATGATCATTCCAGGTAAGAAAATGCCAGGGAATGACATAGACATTTACTTGCAACCTTTAGTTGATGAGTTGAAAGTGTTATGGGATGGTGTTGAAACATTTGATGCTTCATCGAATGAAAGCTTTAAAATGCGTGCAGCATTAATGTGGACAATTAGTGATTTTCCTGGTTTAGGGACATTGTCTGGGTGGAACACATATGGTAAGCTAGCTTATCCTACATGCAATATTGATACTGAACCTTGCCGACTTCATCATAGTAGAAAATGGTGTTTTATGGGTCATCATCGTTTCCTACATGCTGGTCACAAATTTAGATTAGATAAGGTTCAATTTGATGGTAAAATTGATAAAAGAAATCCACCTGTTAAATTATTTGGCTCAGCTATTTTCAGTCAGGTTGAGAATATCCAAGTTTCATTTGGGAAGACACCGGAGGTGAAAGGGAAAAGAGGACGTGGGCAGCGAAATGCCAATGAAGATGAATCACATTGGAGAAAAAAGAGTATATTCTTTGAACTTCCATATTGGGAGTTTAATGGATTGCGTCATAATCTTGATGTAATGCACATTGAGAAAAATGTGTGTGATAATATTCTGTACACTTTACTCAATGAAAGTGGAAAGACAAAAGATCATCTTAATGCCCGAAAAGACCTACAATCTATGGGCATAAGATCTGGACTTTGGCCACATGAGAATGGGAAATATCCTTCTGCTATTTTTACTATGTCAAATAAACAAAAGGATATATTTCTTAAGACCTTAAAGAATGTGGTTGTTCCAGATGGTTACTCAAGCAACATTTCAAGGTGTGTTGATTTGAAATAGCGTAAGTTGTTTGAGTTGAAAAGTTATGATTGTCATATTCTAATGGAACAACTGTTACCAATTGCTTTGAGGAATACAATGTCAGGGGTAGTGTTTGCGGTTTTAGCCGATCTTTGTTCGTTCCTTCGACAAATATGTATGAAGGTGTTGAACCCCATTGATCTTGTTACGCTTCAAGATCAAATTGTTCACACTCTTTGCCATTTGGAGATGATTTTTCCTCCATCATTTTTCACAGTCATGGTTCACTTAATTGTTCATCTAGTTGATGAAGTAAAAGAGGGAGGCCCAGTGCATTATCGATGGATGTATCCAATAGAAAGGTAAACTTAACATGGCAAATTTCTTTTGTTCACTTTCTTTAAATAAGTAGTACATTGTTTTAGCTGAATCCATAAACTTTTTAATGTGAAGGTACTTAGGTCGTTTGAAGTCTTATGTGCGTAATAAGGCACAACCAGAAGGCTCTATTGTTCAAGGTTACTTGGCTGAAGAAATTCTTACCTTTTGTTCAAGATATTTGGATGACACAGAGTCAAGAATCAATCGACCAAGGCGTGTTGATGATCAACCTGATGGTCTTGAACACTATGAAAGCGATACTATGTTCCCAAAAGTTGACAGATCAGTTGGGGGTTTCTCATATTTTATAATAACACCAATAGAGAAGTTGCAAGCACATCGTCAAATGAGATCCCCATTTGATTAATAGGCATTTTAATCTTAGGTATTTTTTACATATGATATTCGAACTGTAGTTCATCTTTATTTATGGCCTTACCTTGTATTTGACCATGGTGAATAATATAAGGGTGTATGATCCTGTTGACAAGCGAAGTGGGTTCTTACTCGAGTGACTCGGTCTGACCAAGATGACCTTAGTTGCCAGGATGTGTAGGTCGGGGTCGGGTTTGGATGTGAATAGAACGCAAGTCACTCGGATCGGACCAAAACAGAGAGTACAAAGGGAGGCAAAGTTTCCAAATGGCAGCAACCCCTTTCTTTGAGACCCAAAGGGGATTTATATAGGAGAAGAGCAGACCCTCTGCCATGTCAGAGCAGTCATATCTCATTAAGAGTAGATCAGTGTCAGACTGGGTTAGTGGCAGCTTTAGCTGCTTGGTGAGACTGTCACAGCCGCCTGACAATCTATAGGAGCTATCCCCTTTGACCCCATTAATGCTTAGCAGTGCTGTCAGGTAATGATTATGTCAGAGATTTGATAGATAATTACTGTTGAGGTGGCTTTTTAATTACTTAGACTCATCCGGTCGGAACATATCGACTTGCAACCGGGATCGGTTGGGCCATCTTGGTTTCTCAGTCATCTCCGTTCTTGAGGCGGTTTTGAAGTGTCCGACTTTGAGTGGTCGACCCCGAGTGCCTGATCCCGGGTGACCGACCTCGGGTGCCCGGCCCCGAGTGGCCGACCCCGAGTGTCCGACTCCGGGTGACCGACCTCGGGTGCCCGACCTCGAGTGGCCGATCCCGAGTGCCCGACCCCGAGTGACCGACCTCGGATGTCCGACCCTGAGTGGCCGACCCCGGATGACCGACCTCGGGTGCCCGGCCCCGAGTGACCAACCTCGAGTGCCCGATCTAATTTGAGCCTGACTGGGGATTCGTGTCCAAATGACAGCGGCCAAGCCTTGGGTCCGCTTACCTCGGTTTTTCATTCCCCTGCGCTATATGTGTCTGGCTCACCCGACTTAGATCATCCCTACTTAATTCTATTCGACCCAGACCCACTCCGACCGGGCCCTTGACCTTCTCTGAAAACTACTCGCTCGGATCGGTATACATGAGAGACCACATACACATGATAAAAGACACTTGAAGATGTAAATCTTAAGGCAGTCGTTAGTTAAAAAACAAGCATTCATTGTTCATCCTTGGTTCAGTTACATTTAAACCATTTTTATGTTCCACATTTTCCCAATAACCTTATTGTGATTTACCTCCATGAAGAAACTATATTATGGACCACTTGAAAACACATGGCAAGAATTCCCCAATACTTCGATACTAAGATTTTTTTTTTTTGACAGTCAAGATTCGTGTGATTAACTACACAAAACTTGACAATAGAACAGAAGTTTTCTGTTAATTTTTAGAAGCATTCATCCTTGAACTAGACTTTTCCCTATTTTGACACATGAGTTTCTTTCATCCAAGAAAGCGATCCTTGGTATAAGTTTTGCGTCTAAATTTATGGAAATTCAAGTATTTTTGCAATTTGTTCATTAAGTGTACAAATGGTGTATGTTTCCACATGATCCCGGGTCAGCTTGCGTGTAGCCTGGCCCGGTAGCCTGGCGTCTAGTCAGAAGGAAGATGGTTAAGGGGCTGAAAAAGCCCGTCGGATCGGAGTCGTGCGGGTCAGGGCCTTCGATCGGATGCGTGGCGGCCCACGTTCCTCAAGGTCGATCCAGCCCAGGTTCAGACGCTCAGGCCCTAACGCCTCTTTGGGTTTGGCTCCCAGCCGATGCGTGGCGGCCTACGCTCCTGGGGTAAGTCCGAACCGGAGGGGAGGAGGGGTTATTCAACACACTAACATTCTGTGCCCCAGTCGGCACCCACATAGGCACTCAGCCGACCTCTCCATTCTGTGCCCCAGTCGGCACCCTCATAAGCCCTCAGCCGGCCTCGTCATTCTGTGCCCCAGTCGGCACCCCCATAGGCCTCAGCCGGCCTTGACACTCAGTGCCCCAGTCGGCACCCGAACGGGCCCTCAGTTGGTCTTGGCAAGCAACATAACTACTCCATGACACCAAACTACCAGAAGTTGTACGGGGTCGGCGCGGGATTGGAGCCATCCTAGTCTCAAACGACGGATATCGCGCTGAGGTATTGATCTTCCTGTCATTCCCTGTCCCCCTGTACCGCGACCACCTACACTGGTGTCAGGTCGAGCGGCGCCAAAAGGCGCCAACCATTAAGTTGATAGTGCCTCTTTCCTTAACCCGGTATGTGCTACTTTATCCTGCCACCTCTGGGCATGCATCACCTTGTCCTCGCTATATGGCAGCGGGTGGCAGGAGGGGCAGGAGCTGTCAGCTTCCTCGGCTATATAAGCCTCCACACTCCGCATCTCTCAGGTACGTGCGATAGTGCAATTCCATACTGTTCCATTGCTTTTCATCACCACCGTCGAGTACTGACTTGACCGTCGGAGTGTCTGGCCGGGGACTTTTCCCGGCGAGTTCTAACGGTCTCTGTCTTGCAAGCTAGAGGCGATCCAGCTCAGTAGACCACTTCGGCGATCTCGCGCTCCCCGGAGGCCCATCCAGCTGTAGGGTCGTCCAACTCACTTCGCGACAGGATCAAATTTGGCGCTAGAAGGAGGGACACCAGCAGCCTGATCGGAAGCGAAGATGGCAGACCCCAACCCGTTAATGATGGAGGTCTCCCGCGAGGAGTACGAGGTCCTAATGGCTACGCGAGCTCAGCAAAGGGCTTCTTAAAGGCCCTCACAAGCCGCTAGTCAAGGGCCTCAAGGCCCGGAGCCAATGGCGCATCGGCCTTCCGGAGGACAAGGAAGGCCCGTTCGGCCTGAGGGTGGCTCCGCGCCTCCCCCTGCAGTCGTCCCTCGAGTCCAAGGTGATGAGGCCCATTCTATGTCAGCAGAAGCCTCAGTGTCCAATCCGGTGCGAGGAAGGCGACTGGACAAGGGAAATGCCCCGGCTGACCCTGCTTCAGTTGTCCTGGTACGTAGTCCCTTTGCCCTCTGGGTTTTGGAGGACCCAGTTCCCTGTCACCTCCGTTTCTTTACCATCCCTGAGTATGCGAGGGCCACGGATCCGGAGGAACACTTGATGAAGTTCGAGAGCGCGACTCTACTTCATCAATACTCGGAAGGCGTCAAGTGCCGAGCCTTCCTGACGACCCTCTTTGGCACAACCCAGAGGTGGTTCGACCGACTCCCCGAGGGGTCGATCACGAGCTTCGAGGAGCTCAAAAGAGTATTCCTGCAGTACTTTGCTAGCAGTCGCCGGTACCACAGGATGAGCCTCAATCTGTTCGCCCTGAAGCAAGGCCCGAAGGAAACCCTCCGGGCCTACATCAGAAGGTTCAATGGCGTGGCAATAGACGTGTCGACCGCCACGCCTGAGGTCATGGTCAGTGCGTTCTCCTAGGGTCTGCAAGATGGGGAGTTCTTTCGGTCGCTGATCATGAAGCTCCCGAAGGACTTTGACAGCCTTCTCGGCAAGGCTGTCAAGTACATCAATGTGGAGGAAGCGCAAGCTGCTCGCAGGAAAGAGTCGGCCACCCCAGCACCTCCAAACCCCGTGCAGAATGCTAGACTCCCGGGTGGGCCTATTCGCAACCCGCGCGGACCTGCCGAGCGTGCAGGTGTGGAGCGGCGGCATGTACAACAGGTGGCCCAAGGGTGTTTCCCCGCCCGGTGGCGGCCATACTGCGCCTTCCATCAGAGCCATGAACACGCCACCGAGGAGTGTTGCCAAGCTGGTCGAGGCCGAGCCCCCGCCCCCAGGGGCGACAGCGACAGACACCTCCCAGACGCGGTGTAGGCCGGGGCGGCCCGAATGTCGACCCAGCGGTCGAGGAGCTACGAGGAAACCCCCCAGCTACCCGTAATATTTTCCCTCAAGGGAACCGGGCTGGGGAAGAGGAGATGGAGGAGGAGCAGGCCAACCAGCAAAATGTCGTCCGAGGAGGCGTGAATGTCATCTCAGGCAGACCTACGGGAGGAGACTCCAACCGCGCTAGGAAGGCACAGGTGCGCCGGCTGGAGATTCACTAGGTCGGCACCAGCGCGGCCCAGGCAGAGGGGCCCCAGATCAGTTTTGGGCCTTAGGATCTGCAGGGGCTGGAGGTCTCGCACGATGACGCGCTGGTCATTACAGCCGTCATCGCCAACTATCAAGTCCACCGCACCATAGTGGACACCGACAACTCGGTCAACATACTCTACAAGAGAGCGTTCGACCAGCTCCAGATTGAGAGGTCCCAGCTGGACCTGGTAGTAACCCCGTTGTTTGGGTTCATGGGGAACTAGGTGCAGCCTCTTGGTCAGATCCGGCTGGCCATTTCCTTAGGCGAGGAGCCATTGAAGAGGACTCGATGGTCCACCTTCTTGGTGGTGGACGCTCCTTCGTCCTACAACGCTATTCTGAGCCGACCGACCCTCAACGAATTCCGAGCCGTCGCCTCCACCTTTTACCTGAAGGTTAAGTTCCCGGTCGGGGACAAGGTGGGAGAAGTCAAGGGCAACCAGAGAGTGGCCCAGAGATGCTACGTGGACGACGTCCAGGTAGAAAGTCGCAAGACTCCGCGCCCCTTCCCCGATTGCAACATGGTTCAAGCCTCCCCTTGGTCAGAGTTGCATGAGGACAAGGAGGAGGTGCAACTCCTTCTAGATCGGGAGGAATCCCGAGTCAAGGTTGTAGCAGGGCTACCCGAGGAACTGAAGAAGCCCCTGCTGGAGTGCTTGGCTCGGAATCAAGACGTTTTCGCCTGGTCAGTCAAAGAACTGAAAGGCGTTCGACTGGAGGTGGCAGAGCACCACCTCCACGCTTACCCCCACGCTCGGCCCGCGAAGCAGAGGAAACGGGATTACAGCACCGAGCAAAATAAAGCGATCTGGGCTGAATTCGAGAAGCTGATGGAGGCCGGTCACATTCGGGAAGTGCAGTTCCCGGCCTGGCTGGCCAATGTGGTGTTGGCGCCCAAGCCAGACAATAAGTGGCGGATCTGCATTGACTTTCGGGACCTTAACAAGGCTTGCCCGAAGGATTGCTATCCCTTGCCTCGGATCGACCAGATGGTGGACTCGACAGCTGGCAGCGAGTTCATCTCCATGCTGGACGCCTACTAGGGGTATCGTCAAGTACCCCTGGCCGTCGAAGATCAGGAGAAGGTCAGCTTCATCACGGCGGACGGTACCTACTGCTACACTGTCATGCCGTTCGGGTTGAAGAACGCTGGAGCCACCTACCAGCGCATGATGAATAAAGTCTTCCGATCTTAAATCGGAAGAAATGTCGAAGTATACGTGGATGACATCCTTATCAAATCCGCCCGAGTCGAAGACTTGATAGCGGATGTCGAGGAGACGTGCCAGACACTCTGCAGGTACAGACTCAAGTTGAATCCAGCCAAGTGTCTCTTCGTCGCCCGGAGGGGGAAATTTCTGGGGTACATCGTGACCGAGCGGGGCATCGAGGCCAACCCTAGCAAGGTCAAAGCACTGCTGGAAATGCCCCCACCCCACAACCTCCGAGAAGCTCAGTGGCTCGCTGGGCGAATCATAGCTCTGTCCCGGTTCATCTCCCGATCGGCTGAGCGAGGGTTGCCTTTCTTCAAAACCCTCCGCAAGGCCACCAAATTCCAGTGGGATGCTGATTGCGACAAAGCGTTTGAAGAATTGAAGGCCTACCTCGTTGAGCTGCCTGTGCTAGCCAAACCGGAGGTCGGAGAAGTCCTGTACGTCTATCTGGCTACATCAGCTGACTTGGTTAGCATGGTCTTAGTCAAGCAGGAAGCAGCTGAGCAGCATCCCGTGTATTTCTTTGCCCACTTACTAAAGGGAGCCGAGGTCACTATATGACACTCGAGAGATTGATGTATGTATTGTTGTTGGGCGCTCGGAGGCTCCGGCCTTACTTCTTGGCGCACCCCATCGTGGTTTTGACAAACAGCAACTTGGGCCGAGTAGCCTCTAATCCCGAAGCATCCGACCGGCTGATCAAGTGGACCACTGAGCTGAGCGAGTACGACATCCAGTATCAACCTCGACCCGCCATCAAGGCTCAGGCCCTCACTGATTTCCTAAGTGAGTTGCATCCAGAAGAGGTGGAGGAGGCATGGCAGATATATGTGGACAGCTCAGCGGCTCGATCGGGTAGCGGGATTGGTATCCTTATGATCTCTCCGAAAGGAGAACAAATGCACTTATCCGTCCAACTGGAATATCGGGCCACGAATAACGAGGCCGAATATGAGGCCCCAATATCTGGACTGCAGGCGTCCAAGCATGTGGGAGCAACTCGGGTAGTGCTTTATTCCGACTCCCAATTGGTCACGCAGCAAGTGGCCGGACGATTTGAGGTCAGCGACCGACTGCAGGCCTTCATTGAGGCCTATGAGAAGTTGAAGGCTGAGTTCCAAGAAGTGCAGGTGCAGAAGATTCCAAGGGAGGATAACTTCAAGGTAGATGAACTGGCTAAGTTAGCCAGCTCAGTCGGTACTTGGGTGCTTCCTCAGCCGGGCGGCCCGTCGCTACTGGTCATGCAGATAGAGAGGCAAGCTGACCTGGAGTTGGAACCCGATTGGCGGACCCCAGTCAATACCTACCTCACGAAAGGAGTCCTGCCGGCCGATCGAGAAGAAGCTCGGTGGCTCAAGAAGCATGCAGCTCGGTACACCATGGTTGGAGACGTGTTGTACAAAAGAGCGTTCTCCCGACCCCTACTCAGGTGCCTGGGCGACGAAGACGCAGACTATGTGCTGTGAGAAATTCACCTGGGGATCTGTGAGAACTGTTGGAGACGAGATGGCTAGAGAGGGGGGGGGTGAATCTAGCTAGACACAATTTCTTGCTTTCTTTCCAAACTTCTGCACTTCAAGGTTAGACAGCGGAAGCAAATGCAGAACAAAAACTAAGCAGAGAAAGAAACACAAACCAAACAAACGCTAAGACCTCGATATACAAGGTTCGGGGATAACTTGCCCCTACTCCTTGGCGTGCCCGTGAGGTGGGCGATCCCTTGATCGTCGGCAGATCAAGCCCCGGTGAACACCGGATATCAAGCGCCTCCTTCTCGGTGGAGTAACCTCTCCATAGATCTCACAAATGATATAACTTGAGTACAGGAGATCACACAAGAAGGAACACTCACAAAGCTCTCACAGGAATGCAACAAGATCGCTTAAGCACAAAGCAACAGAGAGCACGAATACAGCCCAGCCAAACTTCTCAAGTTTCTGTCTTGTTCGCCTCTCTCCTCTGCATCCAGCTTCGTCTCTTAAGCTCCTGCTCAACGTCGCCAGCTCCATCAGCACCACTGACTCACACTCTGACCCACTGACCTCTCTGAGCACTCAGTCCACTGGACACTCCTCCAGCTGAGCCTCCGTCAGTTGCCAGCCGCGCCTTCGTCAGTTGCCAGTTGCGCCAGACGCCGTTGAGACCTGAAAACACAATAGATCCAAACCTACTCCAAGGAAAGCCTCTCATTGACCCTCCTTGAGTGTTTGAATCACCTGCTATCACCTGCACACTCCAACAGAGGCTTAGCAATGCATATCAAAGAGAAATCAGCAAGTAGCAGAGAATCGACAGTGAAAACAGACTTCTGACAGCATATTTGAATTAAAGTTCTGCTCCTGATCGGTCCCCAGACCGATCAGGAAGGAGCCTAATCGGTCACCAGACCGATCCAGCAGCTTCTGCACACTCCTGATTGGTCCCCAGACCAATCAGGCTCCTGCCTGATCGGTCACCAGACCAATCAGGCTCCAGCCTGATCAGTCACCAGACCAATCAGGCTTGAGTGAACAGTAATTCTTTAATCAAATCATAAGTCTCTGATCGGTCACCGGACCGTTCTGGACTTGATTAGCAAGGGAACTCAACTCACTGTTCGCTCCCTGATCGGTCACCAGACCGATCAGGAGCTGTGCAGGGAGTGAAACACACACTCCCTGATCGGTCACCAGACCGATCAAACATCGCTGGATCGGTCACCAGACCGATCCACGAAGGAGCAGCGTGTCAAACTCCCTGATCGGTCACCAGACCGATCCAAGGACTCAACCTAGCCCTTCAAGCTAGGATTTCATCCACCCTAGCCCTCCAAGCTAGGGACCTGACCCTCCAAGTCAGGATTTCATCCAACCTAGCTTCACTCACTAGGACCTGGCTTCACTCACCAGGGTTTTTCACCTAACCCTCCAGTTGGGACTTTTCACCTAACCCTCCAAGTTAGGACTTTTCACCTAGCCCTCCAAGCTAGGACTTTTCACCCAACCTTCCAAGTTAGGACTTTTCCACACCTAGCCCTCCAAGCTAGGACCTGGCTTCACTCACCAGGATTTCTTCTAACCTGGCTTCACTCACCAGGACCCGGCTTCACTCACCGGGATTTCCACCACCTGGCTTCACTCACCAGGACCCGGCTTCACTCACCGGGATTTCCAATCACCTGGCTTCACTCACCAGGACCCGGCTTCACTCACCGGGATTTCTCTACACCTAACCCTCCAAGTTAGGACTTTTCACATGCCAGCGTGCGATCTCTCGATCCACCTGGACTTAATCCGAATTCAACCAAACTTGAATCAAACTTAAATCGGTGTCAAACACTAAAACAACAATCAGGTCAGACTGCATTAACAATCTTCCCCTTTTTGTTGTTTGACAACCCGATTTAAGTTTAGGTATCAATCAATTTGAAGTCCATTCAATTCTCATAAGGGAATCATGATCCTCCCCCTATAATAACCATAAACTTAATCAGTCATTTTCTCCCCCTTTGTCAAACATCGAAAAGGGTATGGTTATTAAGTTTGAACATACCTCCCCCTCAAACATGGGTCTCTCCCCAAACCCAAAATAATTAGAGTTAAGTTTTGAATTGCACATGAAAACATATACAGAATAATATCATGGTCAAGCATGTATATGTTTCATATGACAAGTAAGTCAAAGGATGATTTTGAATTGCATATGAGAGGCATATACCATAGATGTATCATGACAACAATGTATATGCATCATATGGCAATAATTATCGCAGTTCCATCAGACTGATGATCGATACAGAAAAATTTCTGATTTATCTATGAACGATCAATTTTCAGAAAAATTTATGTAATTCTGATTCGTTTAAGATCGGACTGCATTAACACTTGGAGTTCCATAACCGGGGAGTAGACTCTATTGATATTCGATATTTCAGAAAATTTTCCGAAACACGACATTAAGAACAAGAGTCATGACTCAACAAACCCTTTCTTATGAATTTGAACATTCCAACATAGGTTTGTGTCAAATCACTATTAAGTACCAGGTTTGTATCACTTGAACAAATTTGTGCTCCCTTAGTACCAGGTTTGTACCAATGGAAGATCAAGTATATCTCAATTGTAATCGGTTTGTATCAGATTTGTGTGTTGTATGATCATTAAACTGATACAATTCGACAAGACGATATTGGTTTGAGGAGGTTTTAGATCAATTTGGAACGATCTGGGAGTTCCTTGATCAGAGTTGGTCTGATCGGTCACCGGACCGATCAGAGGGATCCCTGATCGGTCTGTGGACCGATCAGGTTCGGCACAGGATGTTTTCTGAGTTCCAAATTTCAGAAATCGATTTCAGAAACTCTGAAATCAAGTTTGTTTCAGTTCTTAGCCGTTCCCAAACCCCTAACTCAATTAATGTTAATCCATTTGGTCCTAAGGGTTCCCTTAATCAAGATATATGTCATGATCTGTGTCAAAGCATGATGAGTATGTTCTTAATCATGAACTTGAGTCCCAAAATCAGGTTTGTATAATCAGTTATGTTCTAAGCATGTTCTTGGCATGATCATGTGTGAATCAAAATATTCCAAGTATGATCAAATTTCATGATTCACAAGGTATGATCAAATTTTCAAAAACATGCTGGTATCAAAATTCCAAGGTTTACATACAACCATTTGAACATAAAATTCATAATCATGAATAGCATGGAAAAATAGGGTTGCATCAATTTCCATGAATGATCACATCTCCAAATTTTGCTTAGTTTGTAAATTTGATGCATGGTGAAATTTCCAAGGTGATTTTTGAATCAATACTAATTGATGTGTCCATACTTGTTCTATAGCATGCATTCATGTTCTATAATTCATATAAGAAATTAGACACCTTGGGCTTGACATAAGGCATATCATAAACCATAAATTGCAATAAAATATAAATAGCAACAATAAAACTAATTGTCCTAAGCAATCCATGACAAGGACAAGTTATGTGCTTCTCTAAACCATCCATGTAATATCATTTTCCATAACCAACCATGTGAATGACAATTTTGCCTTTGGTCATGGATTTGGAGCATCAAATATCAACCTCCCTTGTTGATAGATGCTCCCCCTCAATCAAAGCTATACAATTCTAAATATTGAGGTTTTAGGTACCCAAAATTTGGGACCTAAAGAATCTACAATGAATGACTTTGGCACCCATGCCTTAGTCAATTTCTTTTTGACTTTTCGAACCTTAGAATCATTTGATGATCTAAAATAGGTTCTTGACATTAAAGATATGACACTAGGTTCTTTAGGTTGGTAACCCAAACCAACCTTGTTGTACATCGCCCTTTGTGAGTTGAGTATCATATCTAATGTTTTAGAGCTTGTTGAAAACTTCTCAAGAACATTCTTGAGGTTTTCAACTTCACTCTTCAAATTCTTATTTTCATCCTTAAGGGATTTATCATGCAAATCATCAATTACCTCATCCTTAGAGGTTTTTAAATGTTTTACTTCCAATTTCAAAGATTTAACTTTAACCTTAGATTTTTTAAGCATCTTAGTTAGACATGCGATGGCTCGATAGCACTTATCTAACTCAGGAGAGATTACCTCTTCATCATCCGAAGATGATGAAGGCGCGGTTGAGGAGCTTCTTGATTCGTTGTCACTCTCCTCGGTTGATTCTTCTAAGGCCACGAGAGCCACATGACAGTGAGTCCTCTCCTCCATTTCCTTCTTTTTGTCACCTGCCACTAAAGCTAACCCTTTCTCCTTTGGGCTTGTGTTAGAGATCTCATGTAATTCCATTTCACAAAATAGATCTTCTAACTTAACAATTGAAAAATCCTTGGAAACCTTGTAGGCATCCACCATGGATGACCACAAAGTATTCCTAGGGAAGGCTTTGAGTACATACCTCACTAGGACTCTATTTTCTACCTTTTCATCGATGGAGTGCATGCCATTGATGATTTCTTTAAACCGACAATGAAGCATACTTACAGTTTCGTTTTCTCCCATTGTCAAGTTCTAGAGTTGGCTGAGAAGGAGGTCCTTCTTGGCAGTCCGGGTGTCTTGAGTTCCTTCATGGAGCTCAATGAGTTTGCTCCATAAGTCTTTGGCACTTGTGAAAGGACTCACCTTGATCAACTCCTCCTTGGTCATCCCGCATTGCAGGGTGACCATAGCTCTTGCATCAGCCTCACTTTTCCGGACTTGCTCTGCCGACCACTTTGAAAAATCCAACTCTTTTCCTTCAGCATCTTTAGGAGTGGAAAACCCCTCCTTGACAGCAAACCATACGCTGATGTTGGTTTTGAGATAAAACTCCATCCTCGACCTCCAATATGGAAAATCAGTGTCGTCGAGGAATGGAGGTCGGTTTGTGCTCATTCCTTCTCTTCCAGCCATCTTGTTGTAAGCTCTCGGATGTTAAGCCGTGAACAGAGCCCCAAGCTCTGATACCACTTGTTGGAGACGAGATGGCTA
The DNA here is from genome assembly GCA_024364735.1 of Boesenbergia rotunda. NCBI lineage: Eukaryota > Viridiplantae > Streptophyta > Magnoliopsida > Zingiberales > Zingiberaceae > Boesenbergia > Boesenbergia rotunda. The sequence continues at coordinate 102,041 of JAGFNQ010002606.1, read as the reverse complement.
GAGAGGGGGGGGGTGAATCTAGCTAGACACAATTTCTTGCTTTCTTTCCAAACTTCTGCACTTCAAGGTTAGACAGCGGAAGCAAATGCAGAACAAAAACTAAGCAGAGAAAGAAACACAAACCAAACAAACGCTAAGACCTTGATATACAAGGTTCGGGGATAACTTGCCCCTACTCCTTGGCGTGCCCGTGAGGTGGGCGATCCCTTGATCGTCGGCAGATCAAGCCCCGGTGAACACCGGATATCAAGCGCCTCCTTCTCGGTGGAGTAACCTCTCCACAGATCTCACGAATGATATAACTTGAGTACAGGAGATCACACAAGAAGGAACACTCACAAAGCTCTCACAGGAATGCAACAAGATCGCTTAAGCACAAAGCAACAGAGAGCACGAACACAGCCCAGCCAAACTTCTCAAGTTTCTGTCTTGTTCGCCTCGCTCCTCTGCATCCAGCTTCGTCTCTTAAGCTCCTGCTCAACGTCGCCAGCTCCATCAGCACCACTGACTCACACTCTGACCCACTGACCTCTCTGAGCACTCAGTCCACTGGACACTCCTCCAGCTGAGCCTCCGTCAGTTGCCAGCCGCGCCTTCGTCAGTTGCCAGTTGCGCCAGACGCCGTTGAGACCTGAAAACACAATAGATCCAAACCTACTCCAAGGAAAGCCTCTCATTGACCTTCCTTGAGTGTTTGAATCACCTGCTATCACCTGCACACTCCAACAGAGGCTTAGCAATGCATATCAAAGAGAAATCAGCAAGTAGCAGAGAATCGACAGTGAAAACAGACTTCTGACAGCATATTTGAATTAAAGTTCTGCTCCTGATCGGTCCCCAGACCGATCAGGGAGGAGCCTGATCGGTCACCAGACCGATCCAGCAGCTTCTGCACACTCCTGATTGGTCCCCAGACCAATCAGGCTCCTGCCTGATCGGTCACCAGACCAATCAGGCTTGAGTGAACAGTAATTCTTTAATCAAATCATAAGTCTCTGATCGGTCACCGGACCGTTCTGGACCTGATTAGCAAGGGAACTCAACTCACTGTTCGCTCCCTGATCGGTCACCAGACCGATCAGGAGCTGTGCAGGGAGTGAAACACACACTCCCTGATCGGTCACCAGACCGATCAAACATCGCTGGATCGGTCACCAGACCGATCCACGAAGGAGCAGCGTGCCAAACTCCCTGATCGGTCACCAGACCGATCCAGGGACTCAACCTAGCCCTCCAAGCTAGGATTTCATCCACCCTAGCCCTCCAAGCTAGGGACCTGACCCTCCAAGTCAGGATTTCATCCAACCTAGCTTCACTCACTAGGACCTGGCTTCACTCACCAGGGTTTTTCACCTAACCCTCCAGTTGGGACTTTTCACCTAACCCTCCAAGTTAGGACTTTTCACCTAGCCCTCCAAGCTAGGACTTTTCACCCAACCTTCCAAGTTAGGACTTTTCCACACCTAGCCCTCCAAGCTAGGACCTGGCTTCACTCATCGGGATTTCTTCTAACCTGGCTTCACTCACCAGGACCCGGCTTCACTCACTGGATTCACTCACCAGGACCCGACTTCACTCACCGGGATTTCCAATCACCTGGCTTCACTCACCAGGACCCGGCTTCACTCACCGGGATTTCTCCACACCTAACCCTCCAAGTTAGGACTTTTCACATGCCAGCGTGCGATCTCCCGATCCACCTGGACTTAATCCGAATTCAACCAAACTTGAATCAAACTTAAATCGGTGTCAAACACTAAAACAACAATTAGGTCAGACTGCATTAACAAGAACCACGCAGGAGCTCGCGCGACGGCTCCGAAGGCATTAATGTCAGGCTATTATTGGCCAACCTTGCTGAAAGACGCCAACAAGTTGGTCGCCGCCTGCCTATCTTGGCAAAAGCATCACTGCCTGCCGCACCGACCCGCAAGGACAATGAAAGCATCAGCGGTCTCCTGCCCCTTTGATCAGTGGGGCATGGATATTGTGGGACCATTTCCAATTGCCGCCGCCCAGAAGAAATATTTGCTGGTGGCCATCGACTACTTCTCCAAATGGATAGAAGCGGAGGCCTTAGCGCGTATCATCGAGCAGGCAGTAATGAAGTTCCTGTGGCGGGATATATTATGTCGATACGGAATCCCGCACAAAATTGTCTCGGACAACGGGAGGCAGTTCCAAGGTCGAAGGATACAAGAATGGTGCGCGAAGTATAGTATCAAGCAAGCTTTCACCTCGGTAGCCTACCCTCAAAGCAACGGCCAGGCAGAAGTGGCCAATCAAGAGATCCTTAAGGGATTAAAGACTAAGCTGGATCACATTGGTGGAATGTGGGTAGATGAGCTCCCAGCATCCTATGGGCCCTGCGGACTACATACAAAGAAACCACGGGATGTACACCGTTCCAGTTAGTCTACGAAAGCGAAGTGGTGATTCCAGTCGAGGTCGGATGTGAATCGGATCGACGGGCAGCTTATGACGAGGCTAATTCGGAAAGGAGGCGCCTGGAGCTGGACCTGGTCGACGAAATCCGAGACAAAGCAGCCGCTCGGATGTTCGCATATTGGCAAAAGATGAAACAGAAGTATGATCGGAAGGTGCTGCCGAGGACGTTCCAAGTGGGGGACCTGGTCTGGAAGAGAATCATGCCCGTCGGAGATGTCAGCAAGCTGGAGCCGCAGTGGGGAGTGTTAGGACCGAAAGGAATTTAGATATCTCCACAATGATATGATATTGTCCACTTTGGGCCTAAGCGCTCATGGTTTTGCTCTTGGGCTCTCCCAAAAGGCCTCATGCCAATGGAGATATCATTATTCCTTATAAGCCTATGATCTTTTCCCATGTATTTAGATGTGAGACTATGTTTGCAACTTGCAACCCCAACAATCCCCCCCCTCAAACAAAGGGCCACAAGCCCCCCTCAAGCGGAAACCCTTTCCATTTGATGTCTGATCCTCAACCCACTAGGACTATCTGCCCCTCGGTCCACCTGACCTACTAGGACTTCACCGCCTAGCCGCAACTAGGACTTCTCTACCTGGTGTCTGGTCCTCTTGATCAAGACACGGGAGCTCACATATCCTTTATTCAAGGCTTAACCCACATGGTTAGATCTGGATCATGGCTCTAGCTCGTGATTCTTCCGGCTGTTAGTTCGGTGAAGAGCGACCTGACTCTGATACCAATTGTTAGGACCAAAAGGAATTTAGATATCTCCACAATGGTATGATATTGTCCACTTTGGGCCTAAGCCCTCATGGTTTTGCTCTTGGACTCTCCCAAAAGGCCTCATGCCAATGGAGATATCATTATTCCTTATACGTCTATGATCTTTTTCCATGTGTTTAGATGTGGGACTATGTTTGCAACTTGCAACCCCAACAGGGAGGACCCTTCAAAGTCATTCAAAAGCTCGCCTCGGGAGCTTATTACTTAGAGAACGTGAAAGGAAAAAGGCTGGATCGACCATGGAGTACTGTGATTCACCTTCAGCCGTACCGAGCTGCCGAATGAGAAGCTGTAATGTAAAACATCCATGATAGTAGAAAAACATAGTCCTCATTCCACTTGCTGGTACTCCAGACTCTCATCTCTGAACGAGCTATTATCCCGTGGATCGGACCTCAGGCGGACGCGTGGCGGCCCACACTCCCTGAGTCTCGCCCGACCGTGTGCGCAAAACTCTTGCCTCGCCAACAAGTTATAAGTGGACCAGCTTCCACGCCCCACTTGGTTCAGTGTCTCCGATCGGACGCGTGGCGGCCCACGCTCCTAAGAATCGGCCTGAACCAGTGTTCAGACTCTCGTCTCTGCACGAGTTACATTTATCCCACGGATCGTCCCTCAAGCGGACGCGTGGTAGCCCACCCTCCCTGAGTCATACCCGATCGTGTGCGCCAAAACTATATCTATCCTGCGGATCGGCCCTCAGGCGGACGCGTGGCAGCCCACGCTCCCTGAGTCTTGCCCGACCGTGTGCGCAAAACTCTTGCCTCGCCAGCAAGTTATAAGTGGACCAGCTTCCATGCCCCACTCGGTTCAGTGTCTCCGATCGGACACGTGGCGGCCCACGCTCCTGAGAATCGGCCTGAACCAGTGTCCAGACTCTCGTCTCTGCATGAGTTATATTTATCCCGTGGATCGGGCCTCAGGTGGACGCGTGGCGGCCCACGCTCCCTGAGTCTTACCCAATCGTGTGCGCCAAAACTATATCTATCCCGCGGATCGGCCCTCAGGCGGACGCGTGGCGGCCCACGCTCCCTGAGTCTTGCCCGACAGTGTGCGCAAAACTCTTGCCTCGCCAGCAAGTTATAAGTGGACCAGCTTCCACGCCCCACTAGGTTCAGTGTCTTCGATCGGACGCGTGACGGCCCACGCTCCTGAGAATCGGCCTGAACCAGTGTCCAGACTCTCGTCTCTGCACGAGTTACATTTATCCCGCGGATCGGGCCTCAGGCGGACGCGTGGCGGCCCACACTCCCTGAGTCTTACTCGACTGTGTGCGCCAAAACTACATTTATCCCGCGGATCGGCCCTCAGGCGGACGCGTGGCGGCCCACGCTCCCTGAGTCTTGCCCGACCGTGTGCGCAAAACTCTTGCCTCGCCAGCAAGTTATAAATGGACCAGCTTCAATGCCCCACTTGGTTCAGTGTCTCCGATCGGACGCGTGGCAGGCCATGCTCTTGAGAATCAGCCTGAACCAGTGTCCAGACTCTCGTCTCTACACGAGTTACATTTATCCCGCCGATCGAGCCTCAGGCGGACGCGTGGCGGCCCACACTCCCTGAGTCTTACTCGATCGTGTGCGCCAAAACTACATCTATCCCGCGGATCGGCCCTCAGACGGACGCGTGGCGGCCCACGCTCCCTGAGTCTTGCCCGACCGTGTGCGCAAAACTCTTGCCTCGCCAGCAAGTTATAAGTGGACCAGTTTCCACGCCCCACTTGGTTCAGTGTCTTCGATCGGACGCGTGGCGGCCCACGCTCCTGAGAATCGGCCTGAACCAGTGTCCAAACTCTCGTCTCTGCACGAGTTACATCTATCCCGCGGATCGGCCCTCAGGCGGACGCGTGGCAGCCCACGCTCCCTGAGTCTTACCCAACCGTGTGCGCCAAAACTATATCTATCCCGCGGATCGGCCCTCAGGCGGACGCGTGGCGACCCACGCTCCCTGAGTCTTGTCCGACCGTGCGCGCAAAACTCTTGCCTCGCCAGCAAGTTATAAGTGGACTAGCTTCCACGCCCCACTTGGTTCAGTGTCTCCGATCGGACGCGTGGCGACCAACGCTCCTGAGAATCGGCCTGAACCAGTGTCCATACTCTCGTCTCCAAACGAGCTATTATCCCGCAGATCGGCTCTCAGGCGGACGCGTGGCGGCCCACGCTCCCTGAGTCTCGCCCGACCATGTGCGCAAAACTCTTGCCTCGCCAGCAAGTTATAAGTGGACAAGCTTCCACGTCCCACTTGGTTCAGTGTCTCCGATCGGACGCATGGCGACCCACGCTCCTGAGAATCGGCCTGAACCAGTGTCCAAACGCTCATCCCCACACAAGCTATAATCGAGATCCGCTCTCATTTATCCCTCGGATCGCCCCTCAGTCGGATGCGTGGCGACCCCCGCTCCCTGAGTCTTACTCGATCAAGTGCGCAAAATTCCCGAAGTCCTAAGGCAGGAATAACATCTCTCGGACATCTCCTTGACTTGGTCACCCCCTAAGCGAGACCCAAGCGGAGGCACCGGGGCGAGCCTTCACAAGGCCCATGACTCGGCAAGAGCACCATGAATTGCCCAAGTCAGCAACTCCATCCGATTAACTCTGATGAGCTCTCCAAATACTGGATCACTCGCTTCCGTTCAAGCTGCTATTACGCTTAAGTGTTTCACTACGACAATCGCAGAGTAAGGATTATTCTTGCTCGAGTGACCAACACGAGTGGAAGGCATTATCCTCCCACTCGGGTTAGCAACGCCGCTCGGATTCCGGACATTTAAGCACCACAAAGACACAAGGAATAAGGAAAAGTTGGCATGCTTAATATCAAAGCTATTACAAAAATGAGGCATAGCCTCCCTTCAGCAAAAGAAAACAAAGAGAACATTCTTCATAACAACTACTCCTAATTCATGGGGCTCGGTGGTTCTCCTTCTGGGACTTGCCCTGGAGTAAGGAGTCGGCGTATCCTTTAAGGCGCTGTATGCGCCGTTGAATTGCCTTCAACATGGATGCTTGGACTTCATGTTTTTGTTGAAGCTTACTAAGCTCCGCAGCGTAAGCGGCCCGCTCCTCCTCCTTGGCATTCAGGTCGCCCCAGAGAGTGGAGATGGCGTGGTGTGCTTCAAAAAGTTGGGTCTTGAGAGTGATCAGTTCCTCGAGGTCCCAAGCTGGCCGCACCACCTATCAAAGAAAAACAGCAAGTGTCAGTAGCAAAGGAAGGAAAAATGGAAGAAACATCTTTCATAGCCTGAGGCTCCTTGAGTCGGCCTTTGCGCTCTCGCCTGAGCAGAGTTTCCAGTCTCTCACCTGGATGGGACTTCAAACTCCCTGTCCAGACCGCTCCTTGAACACGAGTCCCTAGCTAGGGCCCCGCGAGAGGTGGCACTCGGGAAGACTAGCTAAGAGGAGCTAACAACAGCGGCGTCACCAGCAGAGGCCCATGGTCTGGGAGAGGTTGGTGAGAATGCAATCAAGGGGGGCTCCCCGAGCTGGCAATGGCAGGGGCAGGGGTTGTCTGATAGTAGCCTCTCCAGCATTAGCCGAGCTAGTATTGCCAGCCGACCGACATACAAGTCTGCCTCGGGTTGTGCGGGAGCACTCACTGCAGGGAACGAGGTAGAAGAAGAGGAAGCCCCGCAAGTTGTAGCGCTTGGGGAGGCTACCTTTGTCAAAGGAGAGAAAACACCAGTTCCCTCAACAACAGAAGGCACTAGAGGGAAAGCCCTCGATTGAGGAAGGGCAACCCACGGATTGGCGGAGAAAGGGATACCTAGTGCCCTGGCGGAGAATGAGTGAGCTCCAGAGGGGAGGTCACACGGGAAAAAGAAGGAGCCGCGGTAGCAGGTTCTGCAGAAGCCGACACCTTGGCTCGCTTCGCTGGATGGGGAATGGCGGCAATACCAACTGAAAATGAAAAAGTGGCCGACCGAAGCATCTGACGTCTGGCCTCCAAGGGTAGGTCGTCCATATCGGTGGCCTCTATACGGGAAGCCAACCTTTCCTTAGTCGGTTCTTTCCCCTTACGTAAAGTAACTTCGCAAGGGGAAGTAGTGGCTGAAAGCACCCTCGCCGGGAGAGGGGAATCCGGAGGAAGCATCATTTCAAGATACTCCCAATCTATGTCTTCCGAGGAAGACATATAGAGTCATCCGAGAAGGTGTATGATCTTTTGATAGAAAACGGCTCCTCGGAGGAAGTGGTGGACATATTGCTAGCTGGCGGAAAAATGGAAAGGGATAGGAAATATTGGCTTCGCTGGTGGCTGGGTTGGAAGTGATCCCTTTGGACGCTGCCTATATATAGGAGAAGGCAAGCGATCCCATCCGTCCATACAATACCTCGGTAAATCGTAGGATCGAACAGTCATACTCCATTATGTCAGGGGGAAGTATCGAGGCTCGATGAGACGAAAGCGTGCGGGCAGTGTAAGACAGTTCGTCGCCTGAGAGCCTTATGACTACTGATTGACGTTTCGCTGCCCGATACGTCATTCACCCGTTGATACGTTCAATCACCAGTTAATGCAGCCGTCAGAAATCGGGATACGGATCAGTTAGATGTGACAATCGAAAGGAAGTAGGTGGGTCAGTCAAGCGATTGAGCCGGAAGGGGCCGGCCTGGTTCATGCCCTCGTTAGACCATATAGCCCATGATTCATGTCTTGGTCGCACGTGTGGCGACCCACGCTCCCCGGGCTTCGACTTAACCAAGTCGCCAAATCTACACAGACGAGCTAATTCCTGCAAATCCCTTGGTTCAGGTTCCGGTCGGACGCGTGGCGACCCACGCTCCCCGGACTCCGACTCGACTAAGCGGCTAAATCTCCCCAGGCGGGATAGTTCTAGGGCGGGCACATAGCAACCCATGCTCCCTGAGCACTATTCGATAAAAGAGCTTATCCCCCGAGCGGTAAACAGACTTGGGATGTTTCCTCAGAGGGTGGCCCAGCTCCTAGTCAGCTGGCCCGAGAGACCTACAGCTTGTAGTTTCCATTCCCGAGCATACCGCTCGAATACTCGTAAAGTCTGGCAGGTCGGGCGCACTCTCTCCCGCGCATCCAGCCTTTGGGGGTTGTTGGTCCTTCACCTCTAGGCTCGGCAGCTTACGAGGTAGAGGCGTCTCTTGAGCCAAGTGCTCAAGCGACTCTCACTTAGATCATTAACACTTGGCAAATAAGAGCAGTAGTAAGAAGCCCGAGTGGAAAGGAAAAAGTTCATTCGGTCGAGCAAGGATGTTACATAATCAGGGGCCAATCGCCCCTCTACATGGAAAAAGGAGAAAGACAAAAGGCCTGACCCTCATTTAAAAGGCTCTTTAGTTACATCAGGGAGGTCTTTGCACATATCCTGAAGCCGAACAGCCGTGGGAGACATATCAGGAAGCAGGTACCCGCCAAGTCTGAGTTGTTGGACGATGCTAACTCCCTGGTGCATCATCATAGTTAGAAATCGCTGGGAGATTTCGTCAGTATGGGCTAGGGCATCAATGCACTCGAGCGGGTGCTCCTCCAACCGTGTAGCTTCGGTTTCCCTGTAGGAACGAAGTTCTGCCAATTCGGCTCGAGCCGCCTCCCACTCAGATCTCTCCTTCATCAGCTGCTCAAGCTCCTCCTTCTGACCTTGTAACAGTTGGTCCTTGGAAGAGAGCTCGGCTGATAGCTCGGCTATCCGCTGTGTCTGCGTTAAGGCCTCAGCGTCTTTGGCCTCTAGTTGGGCCCGAAGAGAGTCAGTGGCGGCAGACGCCTCCCGGAGTTCAATCCCTGCCTAGGTCAGCTTGTCCTGGGCCTTCGCTCGAAGACCCTAGGCCTTCCGCTCATTATGCTTCAAAGTGGAGATCCGGAGGTTCGTGTGAGAAGCAGCTGAGTTAGCGGCTTCGATCTAGCTGCGTGCAGCCTCTAATTGCTCCTCAGAGTGAGCCAATCTGCCTTGAAGAGCTTGGGCCTCGACCCGCAGGTTTGTTAAAGTAGGATCGTCGAAAACGAGCTGGGTATGCGCCAGCTGGGTCTTCAGACGCTCCACTTCCTTCTCAGCCATATCCCGAGCCGAGCTCTGGGCCAGAAGCGACATAGACAAGTCATGGCAGGCTCCCGCGAACTGTGAAACAGACATCAATCTTAAGAATAGGAAACAGAATGCTCAACAGAGGACCAGGTTAATCCAGGCCTACTTGAGTGGCCTTGAGAAAGAAGGCGTCAGCTTTATTGCAAGGACCCTAAAAGTAAGATTCCTCGAGTCCTTGCGCATAACGGTCGGCCACTGACCCGTACAGGCAAAGATCTTGATGCCGATCGGGTAGCTCGCCCGAGGGCATCTTCAAGTGGCAGTCGGACCAAGTGGGCGCCAAGAGGTGCAGCATCGGATGCTCGATTGGCTCCTCAGCAGATTGAGTCCCTGACCCCTCGGGCGTTGGCAGGGCAGAAGCATCGGAGGAAGCAGAGGGGTTGGCAGCCAGTGTGATGATAGGGGGATCGGCAGCTGGGTTAGTGTCGGGATCGGCTGCAAGAGTAATGTCCGATGAGTGAACAATGGAGGCCTCCGCTGGTACGAGAGCAAGAGGAGTAACAGCAGGAGCCACAAACGGAATGATGGCAGAGGGGGCTCCTGAATCGGGAGTTGTTCTCTTCTTTTTTTTCTTCTTCTTCTCCAGACGTTTGCTGGAAGAAGAAAGAGACGAGCCTCCTGTTGGGGAAGAGGCTCGTCGACGCTTGGAAGGAGTACGTTGTGGGGCAGGCGGGAGTGACGCCATCTTAGAAGCAAGGGGCGCTGACTCCTGAGCGGCCGGGGTCGGGTCCGCTGAGGCATCGTCTGCTGAGGTAACTCCCCTCGCTGCCAATTCGGCCGTGACTCGGGCTCGCAACTCGGCCTCATCCAGTCTAAAGCCTCCCCTCACGGACGCAGACAACAACAGGGGAACTTCGAGGATAAAGTAAGCTCAGGCATAACTAAAAAGGGGGTAGGGAGGATACAGTAAGACTTACCGATTACGGATAGCGAAGGGCGGGCTGGGGCTGAGACCAAAGGCGGAAAGAATCCCTTCCTTCAGCAGATGCCTCCCGTGAAAGTGCCTACCCTCTAGCTCGGCGGCGACATTCTAGTAGGCCGCGGAGGTGCGATAGTGCCTGGGGAGGAGGTCGGAAATAGGAAGTTCCTCGAGCCAAGTTGTGGGCCAACCTGGTGCCAAGATGGGCCCAATGAAAAAGTAACACTCTTTCCACCCCTTGTTAGAAGTGGGCAGATTCAAGAGGAAAGAAGCTTTGGCTCGGGCTTGGAAGAAGAAGTCGTCTGACTCTTGCTGTTTGGGATAGAAAAGGTAATGAAAATTCTCTGACTCTAGGGGAATCTTGTATAAGGAAAAAATGATGACCGAGTCACACATTAGGCGTATGACGTTGGGAGCCAGTTGAGGCAGAGGAATTTGAAAGTAGTCACAGACGGCTGAAAGGAAGGGATGAATGGGAAAGCGGAGACCAGCTTGTAGATGGTCTCGAGACAAAGTAAAATAGCCCAGGGGGGCAGAGTCGGGTCGATCAGTCGACTTGGGAAGATGCAGTTGATGGTCGGAGGGGATCAAAAAGTCCGACCGTATTTGCTCCAGGTCGTGGGCAGTGAGGTCAGTTACCGTGGCAGAGTACCACGACAGAGAGGGGGAGGAAGAGGAAGAAGGAGAAGCCATCATATGGGAGGAAGAAAGGAAGCTAACCGATGGAAGGAGTCGCCGGCGAAGGAAGGCAAGGAAGATAAGCTGTTGGAGCCCTAGCAGCACTCAAAACGGCGGAGAACGATGTGGGGGTTTGAATGTAGGGAGAATAAGGGTTAGACGAAAGGCCTATTTATGGGAACAGACGAAAGACGTCGGTCGTCCGATGAAGAACGGGTTAAAACGTGCGACCATGCCGGAACCGTTTGATCAGGCTCGGGCCATGTTCAAGACTGCAGACTACAGGTGTGGGTAGAACATTCGCGAAGGATGATGGTAGACCTTTCAGTATGCAGGCACAATTGACTTAGGCACGCAAGTTCTAAGTCATTAAGGCAGTAATTAAAGAAGAGATACCCCCGGATTTTAAATGGTCCCGAAGGGACAGGCGGCCTGCTAGATAGTTCCTCTATGCAGAACCCGCTTGCTCGGGTGCGCCAGGCTCGAGCCAGGGCCGAGGTCCAGTTAGTCGGACTACGTGCCTCCTTCGACTAGACTTGAGGGGGGTGCTAATGATCCCGGGCCAGCTTGCGTGTAACCTGGCGCCTAGTCAGAAGGAAGATGGTTAGGGGGCTGGAAAGGTCCGTCGGATCGGAGTCGTGCGGGTCAGGGCCTTCGATCGGATGTGTGACGGCCCACGTTCCTCAAGGTTGATCCGGCCCAGGTTCAGACGCTCAGGCCCTAACGCCTCTCCGGGTTTGGCTCCCAGCCGATGCGTGGCGGCCCACACTCCTGGGGTAAGCCCGAACCAGAGGGGAGGAGGGGTTATTCAACACACTAACATTCTGTGCCCCAGTCGGCACCCACATAGGCCCTCAGCCGGCCTCTCCATTCTGTGCCCCAGTTGGCACCCTCATAGGCCCTAAGCCGGCCTCGCCATTCTGTGCCCCAATCGGCACCCCCATAGGCTCTCAGCCGGCCTCGACACTCAGTGCCCCAGTCGGCACCCGAACGGGCCCTCAGTCGGTCCTGGCAAGCAACACAACCACTCTCTGACACCAAACTACCAGAAGCTGTACGGGGTCGGCGCGGGACTGGAGCCGTCCTGTTCTCAAACGACGGATATCACGCTGAGGTATTGATCTTCCTGCCATTCCCTGTCCCCCGTACCGTGACCACCTACACTGGTGTCAGGTCGAGCGGCGCCAAAAGGCGCCAGCCATTAAGTTGATAGTGTCTCTTTCCTTAACCCGGTATGTGCTACTTTATCCTGCCACCTCTGGGCATGCATCACCTTGTCCTCGCTATATGACAGCGGGTGGCAGGAGGGGCAGGAGCTGTCAGCTTCCCCGGCTATATAAGCCTCTACACTCCGCATCTTTCAGCTACGCGCGATAGTGCAATTCCATACTGTTTCATTGCTTTCCATCGCCACCGTCGAGTACTGACTTGACTGTCGGAGTACCTGGCCGGGGACTTTTCCCGATGGGTTCTAATGGTCTCTGTCTTACAGGCTAGAGGCGATCCAGCTCAGTAGACCACTTCGGCGATCTCGCACTCCCCGAAGGCCTATCCAGTTACAGGGGCGTCCAACTCGCTTCGCGACAGGATCACCGCACATGTTTTATGATGTGTTTTCATATCGTGACTGTTTCAGATAACTATCTAAGCTATACAGCAAGTTAAATAACAAGACAATAAAAAGTGTTGCTATTTTAATCTTCTTATCTCTGATATCAGACTCTTAATGCAATTGCAGAGAAAAATTATGTGCCTAGGTTCTTTGAATTGATAGAACATGGTATTTTTTTTAACCGCATAAATTTTAAAAAAATCAAATAAGAACTTAAAAAAAAAATATAATGTATATAAGCATGAATCTATTATTTCATCGAATCATGATATAATATAAATGAAAGGCATAAATCGAAAGATAAAGAACCTGATTGATTAGTCATTATCTTCGTCGTGGCATCTTCGGCTTGATCCCTATAGAAGAAAAATACAGCGGAAAGAAGGAGAATCTTCCAAGGGGCTTAGGGTTGACGGCGCCGTAAAATTTCTTGTCAATGGAAACAAGAAATTAAGTCAAGATAATCCCTAAACCCTTGGGGACCTCCCCTTTATATAGAAATCCAATCTGTTATCAGCCCATAGATAATAACAGATTGGTCTAAAAGGTTCTATACATTGAACCCACATCTAATAATTCGAAATCTAATAAATATAAGTTAGATCACTTTAAAGGCTCAGATTGTATTTATATATATAATTTACAAATAAATCTAATTAATAGGGATAATAATAATATCCAACATGAATAACTTCACACTACTTGTTCCAGCTGTTAGCAAATTAAAAAGAAATTCAATGGGCAATTTCTAGTAGAATGTGAAATTCGCATGAGATGAGGAAAGATGATGATGGAGGTGGACGTTGAACAAGTATCAAAACAACACTGCTACCTGCTTCACTGACAGCATTTATTGGGACATGTAAATTATATCGTACCTTCTGCTTAGACCGGAATTTAATCCGAGCAAAAAAAAAAAATGATGGAATAAGATCCACCAACTGACCCCATTGCCTCATTGTTGTATACTTGTATTGCACACAAGGGTCACATAATGAGAATGTGCTAAACACGGATGACTTCACCATGAAAAGACATAAAATCAAACAATGGTGTAGATGATTAAGATTACATAACATAATGGAAATGTAGAATTTAATCAAATAACCAAGAAAAAAAATACCATACTTAAACGTCCAAAAATGTCATACTTATACGTCTCTGTAAGAGTATTGGTAGCACCTGACTAAGATGGTAATCAGTAGTAGATTTTCTTGGAGGATTTTCCGTTGACATCTTTTGGTCAGAAAATCGCTGCAAATAAAAAGATATTACATTAAGATATTTAGATCTCATCATTCCACTAGAGCAATGCGATCCATGGCGCAATGGTCGACCTCGAGCGCTTCATCATCGCATCGCCATTGCCGCAGGAGCATTGAGGAAGGAGGAGGTCTTGGTGGTGGAATACGGTCATGGGGATCCACTCGATGGACAGCTGGCGATGGCGGAAGACATTTTTTAGTCCCACATCTGCGATCTACAACTAGCGAAAGTCGCGATCGCTTCAGCACCTCCTCCCCTTTCCCTACCCTTTTCTCGCGTGAGGACAAGGATCAAAGTCGCAATCGCTTCCACCCCCTCCCCTTCAAGGATCGAAGGCGTGAAGGCCAGCGCCTCCAGCCTTCGCCTCCAACCCAGCGCCTGCAGGCTCCAGGCTCCAGCCTCCGCCTCCAGCCTTCGCCTCCTGCCCAACACCTGCAGGCTCCAACCTCAGCCTCCAGCCTTCGCCTTCAGCCTCCAGCCTTCGCCTCCAGCCTAGCGCCTGCAGGCTCCAGGCTTCGCCTCCAGCCTCCAGCCCAGTGCCTCCAGCCTCAACCTCCGCCTGTAGCCTGGATTCAGAAGGTTCACTCATTCTACATGTCCATGTTTTGAATCTTTAGTCACCTTTAAATGAGTTTAAGCATTGATGTATTGTTTAAGCTAGAATGAGTTTAAGCTAGAAGGAGCTTGGAGCAAGTCACATTAGACTGAGTTTAAGCATCATGACACTGATATTTTCATGGGCGGGTTGGTTTTCAGGATGGTTGGGTTGGCAATGTTGATAGCATTGATGTATTGATGTATTGTTTAAGCTAGAATGAGTTTAAGCTAGAAGGAGCCTGGAGCAAGTCACATTAGGCTGATGGATTTTGTTGGCACGAATTGGAGCAGTTGGACAGAATGGTTGGGTGACAATGTTGATAGCATGTGGTATTCAAGCCACTAATAGTTTTCTTTGGGTTAGTTTTCATGACAGTGATATTTTCATGGTTGGGTTGGTTTTCAGGATGATTGGATTGGTAATGTTGATAGCATTGATGTACTATTTAAGCTAGAATGAGTTTAAGCATAAATGAGTTGCCTCTCTTATTAAAAGGGAAATTATTGTATTGGTAAAGTTTACAATATTTTATGAATTGGAGTGTTGATATAAAAAAATTATAGGACAAAGGATAAAATATTCATAGTAGCCAACTCTTCATCAACAACTTATTTAGGTATTCGAAGACACATGAATGATGAACAAGGTGAAATCCCCCATATATTATATTATTGTGGACTGAGAGCTCCTCTTTGGACATCATGGACTAATCCAGGAAGACGATTTTTTTCATGTCCAAATTTTAGAGTGAGTTTTCTTGATTTATAAAATTGTTTCGAAATCAATTGTTTTATATATATTTAATTATTGGTTTTATATTAATAATATTCGATATTCAAGAAAAGGGATCTAACTTCTTCTTATGGCATGACTCAGAATTTTCAGAGAGAACTAAGACAATTATTAATGATCTGAAGAGGGAAAACAAGAAATTACATATGAAGATTAGTGAATTGAAGAAATCTAATAGTTATGAGAGTGTAGGTGCACAACTCTGTTACTATGAAATTCAGTGATGAAATATGTTCACTTAATAGAAAGTTTAAACTTGTTATCACTGTAATTGTATTTACTTGGATTATGATGATTTTGATGTGGTTGATGTAAGCAACTAACTATTTATGTAATGGAAGGACTTTGTAACTTTGTAAGGTATCTTATGAGTGGTTGATTTTGTCACGCCTCGAGACCAAGGAGCCGCTGATCCAATAGAAAATCGGACAGCACCTCCCCTGTCCGGCGGACAATTTACACATACACACAGATAATATAACCTGTATACAATATATATAGCAATCCACGCAGTTTAAATATTTGCACAACCACGCAGTTTAAAGGGCCACAGGCCTCAGATATAAGCAGAAACCACAGTTATATGATTATATCTATCGAAAAACCAAATCCGGACTCACCTGAGCTGCCAGGGGGCAGGAACAAAGCCAAAACCGAACGAAGTCCAACATAGGACTCAAAAGTACAATACCTTCAAACAGAACGTGCATACATGCTCAAAACATACAGCGGAAACATAGGAATACTACAGGGTCCATAACAAAACAAGGAAAACCAAAAAGGGCTCCTCGGGAGCTGGGGACTGGCGGCTCGGGATCTCCTCGCAGACATCAACCTGAAATAAATATATATGGCAACGGGGTGAGTCCATAGCTCAGCGGATACCCAATAGATATGCATAGAAGGTTATACCAACAATAAGAGTTCAGCTAATACAGTCTCATATCAACAAGAGGGAAAGACTGAAACTGAAAATACTGGGTAGGTACATACCTGAATCCATCCAACCTATACAGAGGGTAAGAAATACCAAAAGAAGACAAATAGGCATATAGTCTCAGATAACAAGTCTCCAGAATATGCGATGTCAAACAAGTGCAGCAAATAAGTGCAGCAAACAATGCACGATGCAAAGTATGCACATGGTGCAATGACATGTGTCACCCCTGACACCAGACAGAATCATCGTACACCTGTCATAGGGACGTCTGAAAAGGTAGGGCTCTGACAACTGTACACCCTGCCATCACTGCTCCTGAGTGACCGGGTGGACAGGATGCTGGTGGAGACTCCGCTCCGACCCCAAGCAATGGGGGAGTCAAGCTCTCATCTCCTCGTGGCTCAGTACGAGAAGGGATCCCTGGCTGCTACCACGCCCGCGCTCACCCTCCAAATAGTGGCCGAACGGAGCAATACAGGGCAAATGCACACATCTACGGTATCCACTAACCCATGAGTGGCCGTGTGTGCCCGTCATGTACCGGAAGACGATTAGGCTCAACCACAAGGGAGTCGCTGATCGCCGGCATGCAATAGTGCAAGGATGGTGTATGATAGATACACATACCTCCCTCCCAAGTCCTCAGTATGCTAAGTCTCAGTCTGAAATCCTATAACAGGAAGTACAGGTATCCTACAAGGTATACTGAACTGAAATCCAGATCCCTCAAGGTCAAATGCAAGAGATACCCTACGATATCTAAGCATACATGTAGAGATGACAATACTAGAGACTGTATGGAACTAACAGCATAATAACTCAAGGATAAACAACAAGTATCCAGAACTGACCTAATAAACAGGGGTAAACCACAATATCCAGATCAAACATAATAACCAGGGATAGCGTAGGATCTTACTGCTATCTATAACATTCTATGCATAACAAAATGACAATATCAAAATAGATAAGTCAAAGGGTACCCGCCTCCAAATAGGTGAAGTCCGTATCAAACACGATAGAACCACCCGCCAATATAAACAGCAATAAATCCAATCAAGCTCCTGTATCAAGCATGTAATTAATTAGCTATTACACAAATAACAACTAGCTAATTAATCCCTAATCCGTTTTAGGGTTACCCTAATCCAGCCCTTTTCATTTAATTCCCTTTAATTAAGATTACGTTCTTAATTAATTAGGATCATTTTAATTATCCTTGTGTCATCTAATTAACCATAATTAGATGATTGATTTTTAATTATCCCCAATTTACCCCGATTAACATAAGTTTTCGCGATTGGGTTCAAACTTAGGTCTAATCTAAACCTAACCCAAGATCTAACTCAAGATTCAAACCTCCACCAACCATGGACACAGTGGCAACACAACAAGTAGCCCATTGAGCACAGAACCAACATGGCAAGAACAGATCAACCCATTCCCCCTTTTCTAGCCAAATCCGAAACCACAAGAAGGAAGAAAAACATTAAGATATTACCATAAATCGATTCGTTACCTCAATTCACAGCCTTCACAGCAATCAGAGTTGAGGAAAACAGATCCCACGGCCACCGCAGCCAAATCCAAGAAGGCAAATGGCTACACACTTCGAATCTCTACCAAACACCCTCAATTCTAAGCTGCAACACAATTCATCCATTCATACAACATACTACCTCTTCTACTCCAATAACAGAACAGATTAATCATAACGCAAATTGATTTCATCCCTACCTCAAGCGCCAGGTCGCATCTCGCCGGAACTCTCTGCCGAATCCAGCAAGAACAGGATCGGAGGCCTCGCCTAGCCCTAGATCCAAAATCTCAAGCTACTGCAAATTCCCAACTCACCGGAACCTCCCGACTGCTGCGATCAAAGGGAAAAGTGGTTGTTAAGATCGTCCGAGATGGAACGGCCACCAGCAGATTGGATCAACTCAATCCAAAGGTATCCTCTATGCAAGAACAGAAGAGATCGAGTGCTGACCTCAAGTAGATCCCCGTTTCCTAGCCCTAATGCCGGCGACCCTCCGCTCAACAACTTCCAGATGACGCAGCTCCCGATTAGGGCACGGTGAAGGGAGCACAACCCCGATCGTGCAAAGAGAAGGGTTAGGGTGTGCGACCGGCTGGAGAGAGAGGAAGAGAAAAGAGGAAGACGATG
Source organism: Boesenbergia rotunda (assembly GCA_024364735.1). Lineage (NCBI taxonomy): Eukaryota > Viridiplantae > Streptophyta > Magnoliopsida > Zingiberales > Zingiberaceae > Boesenbergia > Boesenbergia rotunda. The sequence goes on along the minus strand of JAGFNQ010002606.1, from coordinate 83,789 downwards.
AAGAAGGAAGGGCGTCGGCTGCGGCGAGTGAAGAGGAGGAATCGGGTTTGGGTGCTGCTTGGCTGCGGCGGAAACAAGCCCTAATCGGCTTTTAATCACTGGTCATTTTGCATTTAAGTCCATCAAGTTTCAGTCTAATCGCAAGGCTACCCAACTTAATTTCGTCTTAGTCCTTGCAACTAAATATTCCAATACATTTTAGTCCTTGCAACTGTTTGTTTTATTAACTTTTGATCCCTAACTTTGTGTCCAAGGACTCGGAACCCCGGAATCTATCTGGTAATTCTCCGAAAATTTCCGTAACCTAATCAAAAGTGTCGGATTTAACATCCTCCCCCACTAATAAAAATTTGGTCCCCAAATTTCGTTATTCACTATAGTACCACTATCAAGAAGTATGCTGATATAAATACTGAACAGTAACTAACCACACATACCTCAAGTGAACAGGTGAGGGTAACGAGCTCGGATGACATCCTCAAGCTCCCAGGTAGCCTCCTCATCTGAGTGATGCTGCCATCCGACTCTAACCAACCGGATGGTCTTGTTCCGCAACTGGCGCTCTCTGTAGCCCAAAATCCGGGTCGGAACCTCCTCATACGTCGTATCCGGCTGAAGGGAAACAGATACGTCTGACAGCACATGCGTAGGGTCTGGTACATACCGTCTCAGCATCGATACATGAAATACGTCGTGCACTCCAGACAGGGCAGGTGGTAATGCCAGACGGTAAGCTACTGCTCCAATCCTCTCCAAAATCTGGAAAGGGCCAATGTATCGCGGAGCAAGCTTACCTCGAAGACCGAATCTCTTCACCCCTTTCGTGGGTGAAACACGAAGGAACACATGGTCACCAATGGAGAACTCCAGAGGTCTCCGTCTCCGATCCGCATAACTCTTCTGTCGATCCTGTGCCTCGGACATCCGTCGTCTAATGGTACGAACCAACTCCGCCTCAAACTGTGCTCTCTGAGGTCCTAGCAACTGGAACTCTCCAACCTCCTCCCAGAGGGTGGGTGTCCGACAAGGCCTACCATACAACGCCTCATACGGTGCCATCTGTATAGCCGCATGATAGCTATTGTTGTAGGCAAACTCAACCAGGTGTAGATGATCCTCCCAGCTGCCTCCGAAATCCACAACACAAGCTCTCAATAGGTCCTCTAGAGTCTGAATAGTCCGCTCTGACTGCCCGTCGGTCTGCGGATGGAACGCGGTACTGAATCTCAACTCGGTACCCATGGCCCGCTGTAGACTCTGCCAAAAACGTGATGTGAAGCGAGGGTCTCGGTCTGATATAATACTCATCGGAACACCATGCAGCCGAACAATCTCTCTACAATATAGGTCTGCTAGTCTGTCCAAGGAGTCTGTCCTCCGAATGGCCAAAAAGTGTGCAGATTTGGTTAATCGATCAACGATCACCCAAATCGCATCGTGTCCTCGCTGAGTCCTCGGTAATCCCATCACGAAATCCATAGTAATGTGTTCCCACTTCCACTCGGGAATAGGAATCCTCTGAAGTAGTCCAGCAGGTCGCTGGTGCTCAGCCTTAACCTGCTGGCAAACTAGACATCTAGCTACAAAATCCGCGATGTCTTTCTTCATGCCGTTCCACCAGTAGGAACGCCTCAGGTCTCGGTACATACGGGTCCCGCCCGGGTGGATAGCAAAGCGAGAACGATGAGCCTCCTGCAGTAACTCCTCTCGGACCGGATGTGACTCGGGTACGCAAAGTCTCCCTCGGAAGTAGAGAGTACCCTCGTCATCTCTGGTGAACTCAGACTGTTGTGCTGAAGCTATCTGGCTGCCAAGGGACTGCAGGTGCAGATCAGTGGCCTGGGCCTCTCGAATCCTCGTCCGGATGGAAGACTGAGCAATCATAGTCACAAGAATACCCTGCTCAGTCCGTCCCTGCTCCTCTAAGCCCAACTCTGAGAAACCCTGAACTAGCTCGGTAACTGATGCCAGGAGGCAGGCCAAAGTCCCTCTGGACTTCCTGCTCAATGCGTCTGCCACGACATTAGCTTTCCCAGGGTGGTAGCTAATGGTGCAATCATAATCCTTAAGGAACTCCATCCACCTCCTCTGTCGGAGGTTGAGCTCCTTCTGCGTAAACAAATATTTGAGACTCTTATGATCAGTGAAGATCTCAAAGGTAATACCGTACAGGTGGTGCCTCCAGATCTTCAGCGCAAAGATAATAGCTGCAAACTCTAAATCATGAACTGGGTAATTCTTCTCATGCTCCTTCAGCTGTCGAGAAGCATAAGACACTACCCGCCCGTGCTGCATCAAAACTGCGCCTAACCCCTGATGAGATGCGTCGGTATACAACACGAATCCGTCCTCTCCTGATGGAAGAACGAGGACGGGTGCCGTCACCAATCGCCGCTTCAGCTCCTGAAAGCTGGTCTCGCAAGCCTCTGTCCAAATGAACTTCACGCCTTTCCTAGTAAGGCGTGTCAGTGGCACAGCAATAGTGGAAAATCCCTCTACAAATCGTCGGTAATATCCGGCCAAACCCAAGAAACTACGAACCTCAGTAACTGACTTCGGCTGCTCCCAGCTGGTAACAGCCTCGATTTTCTGGGGATCTACTGAGATGCCTCTGCTAGATACCACGTGTCCCAGAAAACCTACTGATGACAACCAGAAGGCACACTTGCTGAACTTCGCATATAGACGCTCTCGTCTGAGAGTCTCCAATACGATGCGAAGATGCTGTGCATGCTCCTCCTCAGAATGTGAGTAAACTAAGATGTCATCAATGAATACTATGACGAACTGATCCAGATACTGCAGAAATACACGGTTCATCAAGTCCATGAATACCGCTGGAGCATTGGTAAGCCCAAATGGCATTACCAAAAACTCATAGTGTCCATATCTGGTGCGGAACGCTGTCTTCTGGACGTCTGACTCTCTGACCCTCAGCTGATGATATCCGGATCGCAGATCAATCCTGGAATACACCGATGTGCCCCTGAGCTGATCAAACAAATCCTCAATCCGTGGTAGGGGGTACTTGTTCTTGATGGTCACTGCATTCAACTGTCTGTAGTCGATGCACAACCTCAAAGAACCGTCTTTCTTCTTCACGAAGAGAACTGGGGAACCCCATGGTGAGACGCTAGGTCTGATGAATCCCCTGTCCAATAACTCCTGGAGTTGGACCTTCAGCTCGTCCAACTCTCTCGGTGCCATGCGGTATGGAGCTTTCGATGCCGGCGAAGTCCCCGGTATCAGCTCAATAGTAAACTCCACTTGCCTCCTGGGAGGCAAACCTGGTAGCTCCTCTGGAAATACGTCCTGATATTCTCGGACCACTGGGACGTCCGAGAGCGGAGGGCTACTGCTGTCGTCGGTGCTAATAAATGACAGTAAGAACCCTGACATCCGCGAGATAGTAGTCTCTGTGCCTGAAGCGCAGAAATAACCGATAAGCCCTCATCCCTGATGCCAGTGAAATCCCACGAGGGTTGGTCCGGAGGCCGGAAGGTGACCACCCTCATCTGGCAATCGACTGTGGCATGATACGCTGTAAGGATGTCCATACCAATAATAATATCGAAGTCCACCATCTCCAGAACTAACAGATTAACCGTGAGGGTAATACTACCGAAATCTAATGGGCATGCTCTGACCTCCTGTGTGATCCTCAAGATCTCTCCTGAGGGTAAGGATACAGATAACCCCTGTAGTCTAGCGGTAGCCAATCTACCAATCCTACTCATGAATATCCGCGATATGAAGGAGTAAGAACTACCGTATCAACTAATAGCTCAGCAGGAAAGGCATAAAGAGAAATAGTACCGCGGAATACCGATCCGTCGGCTCGCTGGGCCTCCTCCCGCGTGACAGCATATATCCGACCAGTCTCAGGCGGTGGTGGTGGTGGTGGACTGCTGGGTACTGCTGCGATGGGCCGGCTGGGTACTGCTGAGGTGGGAACTGCATCTGAGACTGATGCTGCTGAACTGACCCTCCCACCGGTACTGAGGCTGCTGCATCACAGGCTGATAAACTGGATAGGTCTGCTGTGGAGGTCCTGCAGCTGAGCTCTGGGATAGGCTGGGGTGTAACTGGCCTCATGTCCTAGCATACCGTAAGCAGGTGCTGGTGGGGCGGCATACGGCTGGCGGAATGAAGGCTGAGTCCTCCGTCCGCCTCTATGAGCTCCCGACTGTCCTGAATGTCCAGTCTGGCTAGTGGCTCCCGTCCTCTCATTCTGTGCCTTCAAGGCACAGTCCCGGCTCAAGTGTCCTGGTAGTCTGCAGTAGTAGCATACGGCCTGCTCCAGGCGACAGTCTGCTACTACGTGCTCTCGGATCCGCAACGGGTACAGTAAGATGTCGGTGCAGTCTTCTTCCGGTCCTTTGTTCCCTAAAGGTCATCCTCGGTATCTTCCACCCGATTGTGGCCTAGTCTCGTAAGTGATTCGCCCCAACGCAAATCATAAGTACCAAGGTACCTCCTTAGTTATCTAAACCAAGTATACGTGGTAACCCACAAGTGTCAGCACATAGCTCCACACTTCCCCGTACTAGCTCAAGTCACCTATCAAACTGTACCGTTTAGATCATCAACCAGGTACAGGCGATTCATGGTCAAAGTTATCATGGAATAGGATGTAGCAATCCACTAACGATGATAGCACGTAGCTAATGTTACTCTTCTACATCAATGTACATCATGTACCCTAAATGTGCCTTTAAATCATCTAACCAGGCACAAACAACCCAAAGGTCTGAAACCCTTTGAACCAGAGTAAATCGATCCTACACTGATCGAGCCAACTACGATAGACAACCCTAGTTCTTGCTCAGCTAATAATAGCTAAACACGTACTATGAAATAGTAAGGTCTAGGAAAACCAAAATCCTTAACCTCCAACAAATTACGACATATTCGACCTTAGCTTTCCGATTCAACAATCGGGTCACTAGAGAATTAACATTCTCCACTCCAAGGTATTATCCGCAATGTACAACGAGTCGCTCCATGAACGATCACAATAAGATAGATTGACAACATGTCAATCCAACTAAACCAAGTCTACAAATATATATCCATCAAATATGAATATACGATCCCACCAAGTTGGGATAGTCTAACCAATTCTAAGTCTGATAATGAGCACTAAAGGTAGGATAGGTCCAGAAGATATACCTTTTTGCCGCCTGGAGAAGTCCTGTTGCTGCCAAGTCCCCAAATTGCCGTCGCATCGCAACCACGGCTTTTAAAAAAAATCCGTAATGTACTCGGATGAATAACATCATACCCGAGCTCCGACACCTACCAGTACAGTGTCCGATTTAAAATCCGAGAAATCCACGAATCGTTGGTATCCCGCATCCTGGGCTTGATACCAAAAATACCAAAAATAAATTGGTACCAGATAAACACCGTAAATCCAAAAGCACTCAAGGTATCCGACAACCTGAGCTCTGATACCAAAAATAAATTGTCACGCCCCGAGACCCAGGAGCCGCTGATCCAATATAAAATCGGACAGCACCTCCCCTGTCCGGCGGACAATTTACACATATATACAATCTACATAACAATCCACGCAATATATATTTGCACAACCACGCAGTTTAAAGGGCCACAGGCCTCAGATATATGCAGAAACAATAATTATATGATTATATCTATCGAAAACCAAATCCGGACTCACCTGAGCTGCCAGGGGGCAGGAACAAAGCCAAAACCGAACGAAGTCCAACATAGGACTCAAAAGTACAATACCTTCAAACAGAACGTGCATACATGTTCAAAACATACAGCGGAAGCATAGGAATGCTACAGGGTCCATAACAAAACAAGGAAAACCAAAAAGGGCTCCTCGGGAGCTGGGGACTGGCGGCTCGGGATCTCCTCTCAGACATCAACCTGAAATAAATATATATGGCAACGGGGTGAGTCCATAGCTCAGCGGATACCCAATAGATATGCATAGAAGGTTATACCAACAATAAGAGTTCAGCTAATACAGTCTCATATCAACAAGAGGGAAAGACTGAAACTGAAAATACTGGGTAGGTACATACCTGAATCCATCCAACCTATACAGAGGGTAAGAAATACCAAAAGAAGACAAATAGGCATATAGTCTCAGATAACAAGTCTCCAGAATATGCGATGTCAAACAGGTGCAGCAAATAAGTGCAGCAAACAATGCACGATGCAAAATATGCACATGGTGCAATGACATGTGTCACCCCTGACACCAGACAGATCAACGTACACCTGTCATAGGGACGTCTGAACGGGTAGGGCTATGACAACTGTACACCCTGCCATCACTGCTCCTGAGTGACCGGGTGGACAGGATGCTGGTGGAGACTCCGCTCCGACCCCAAGCAATGGGGGAGTCAAGCTCTCATCTCCTCGTGGCTCAGTACGAGAAGGGATCCCTGGCTGCTACCACACCCGCGCTCACCCTCCAAATAGTGGCCGAACGGAGCAATACAGGGCAAATGCACACATCTACGGTATCCACTAACCCATGAGTGGCCGTGTGTGCCCGTCATGTACCGGAAGACGATTAGGCTCAACCACAAGGGAGTCGCTGATCGCCGGCATGCAATAGTGCAAGGATGGTGTATGATAGATACACATACCTCCCTCCCAAGTCCTCAGTATGCTAAGTCTCAGTCTGAAATCCTATAACAGGAAATACAGGTATCCTACAAGGTATACTGAACTGAAATCCAGATCCCTCAAGGTCAAATGCAAGAGATACCCTACGATATCTAAGCATACATGTAGAGATGACAATACTGGAGACTGTATGGAACTAACAGCATAATAACTCAAGGATAAACAACAAGTATCCAGAACTGACCTAATAAACAGGGGTAAACCACAATATCCAGATCAAACATAATAACCAGGGATAGCGTAGGATCTTACTGCTATCTATAACATTCTATGCATAACAAAATGACATATCAAAATAGATAAGTCAAAGGGTACCCGCCTCCAAATAGGTGAAGTCCGTATCAAACACGATAGAACCACCCGCCAATATAAACAGCAATAAATCCAATCAAGCTCCTGTATCAAGCATGTAATTAATTAGCTATTACACAAATAACAACTAGCTAATTAATCCCTAATCCGTTTTAGGGTTACCCTAATCCAGCCCTTTTCATTTAATTCCCTTTAATTAAGATTACGTTCTTAATTAATTAGGATCATTCTAATTATCCTTGTGTCATCTAATTAACCATAATTAGATGATTGATTTTTAATTATCCCCAATTTACCCCGATTAACATAAGTTTTCGCGATTGGGTTCAAACTTAGGTCTAATCTAAACCTAACCCAAGATCTAACTCAAGATTCAAACCTCCACCAACCATGGACACAGTGGCAACACAACAAGTAGCCCATTGAGCACAGAACCAACATGGCAAGAACAGATCAACCCATTCCCCCTTTTCTAGCCAAATCCGAAACCACAAGAAGGAAGAAAAACATTAAGATATTACCATAAATCGATTCGTTACCTCAATTCACAGCCTTCACAGCAATCAGAGTTGAGGAAAACAGATCCCACGGCCACCGCAGCCAAATCCAAGAAGGCAAATGGCTACACACTTCGAATCTCTACCAAACACCCTCAATTCTAAGCTGCAACACAATTCATCCATTCATACAACATACTACCTCTTCTACTCCAATAACAGAACAGATTAATCATAACGCAAATTGATTTCATCCCTACCTCAAGCGCCAGGTCGCATCTCGCCGGAACTCTCTGCCGAATCCAGCAAGAACAGGATCGGAGGCCTCGCCTAGCCCTAGATCCAAAATCTCAAGCTACTGCAAATTCCCAACTCACCGGAACCTCCCGACTGCTGCGATCAAAGGGAAAAGTGGTTGTTAAGATCGTCCGAGATGGAACGGCCACCAGCAGATTGGATCAACTCAATCCAAAGGTATCCTCTATGCAAGAACAGAAGAGATCGAGTGCTGACCTCAAGTAGATCCCCGTTTCCTAGCCCTAATGCCGCCGCTCAACAACTTCCAGATGACGCAGCTCCCGATTAGGGCACGGTGAAGGGAGCACAACCCCGATCGTGCAAAGAGAAGGGTTAGGGTGTGCGACCGGCTGGAGAGAGAGGAAGAGAAAAGAGGAAGACGATGAAGAAGGAAGGGCGTCGGCTGCGGCGAGTGAAGAGGAGGAATCGGGTTTGGGTGCTGCTTGGCTGCGGCGGAAACAAGCCCTAATCGGCTTTTAATCACTGGTCATTTTGCATTTAAGTCCATCAAGTTTCAGTCTAATCGCAAGGCTACCCAACTTAATTTCGTCTTAGTCCTTGCAACTAAATATTCCAATACATTTTAGTCCTTGCAACTGTTTGTTTTATTAACTTTTGATCCCTAACTTTGTGTCCAAGGACTCGGAACCCCGGAATCTATCTGGTAATTCTCCGAAAATTTCCGGAACCTAATCAAAAGTGTCGGATTTAACATCTACAATGCAATGTAATTGGACTTCATGCATGTACTAATGTAAACAGACACCTAGTATAGTTGTGATTCTCTTTTCAAAATGAAGATGTTCATATAAAGAAATTTATGTCTTTCAGTATACACATCTTACATGATAGGTGTGGGTTTAAATAAGAACATCTGTGCGGGGGTGGCCAAAACCTAGGGTTTTGCTTGCCACCCCTATGAGATCTTCTCCTCCCCGACCTCTCTTTGCATTTTAAGGTTCTCCCAAGACCTAAAAACAACTTCCTATCCTCCCACCTCCGATCTACATCTAGATCTAGTAAAACTTCTTATTTCAAGTCAATCCTCACAAATATTCACCATGCAAAGAAGGGAGAAACGGTAACTACTTGTGGAGTTTGTTTTTCGCATTCAGTTCAGTTTTTAGAACTAATTTGTCTCCTTTTTACATGTTTTTCTTTATGTTGTCTCTTTATGGGGTAATTTGTGGTACATGCATGGGTTAGTTCAAAATAGAGTTGTCCAAAAGAGAAGAAAGGGGGAGGGATCATCCCAACAAGGTCGTATAGATCCGGAGACACATCGATTCCGATCCGATGAGTGTCTACGGAGATTTGAGGAGAATGAATTTGTGTTGATGAACTGTATATACCTTAATAGATCATATTTTCGAGAGAACACCCCCCAAATTGCTGAAATGATTATCCATTTTGGTCTAGGACGATTAGTGTATTGTCAGCACGATGCAAACATTGACATGTGTAAAGAATTCTACGCAAACCTCACATGCATCAATTTCGATAATGACCTCTATGAGTCCATGGTGGCAGGAGTCACCATTCCCTTCTTATCCACAGTTTTAGGTGCATTTCTAGGTTATAGGACATCTAATAATGCATTTACATATTTTCTTAAGATTATCGAGCCTTTTATATTGCCTAGTGGGACCTTAGACTAGATTCATTTGCATTATTTTGGGAGACACTGAGTTTCTACAAGCGCCTTTTTGAGGCCAAGCACATGAGTCCTGCTAGTAATGTGTTATATAAGGTTGTTCTAGACTGCATCTTACCCATTGTTACCAAGGGGAGGTCGATGATTTGACTTCCTCACTTGGTCATGATGTACGCGCTAGAGAGGAGGTTAGACATTGATGTCACCCTGCATGTGTTTACATCCATCGTCTATTTTTCCCATAGTATCAATGGGAAGATATACATGCCCTTTTGTCATGTCCTGACCGAGTTCTTTGAGTCTATGGGTATATACACGACTAGTGGTCAGGTACGACACTTGTCCAAGGACTATGATCAGATTGGTGCACGCCAATTATCCTTGGCAGGTATTGAGTGTAGACAGGGGGAGATAGTCTGGAGGCAGCGTTTCGATTCCTCCAGTTCTGATGAGAAGCTCGTTGGTGGAGTTTCACAGGAGTAGTTCTCCCAGCTCCAGTTTGAGGTTCATGGCCTCCGGGAGGACTTCCACGACTTTCAGTAGACACAGACTGCCATTCAGGAGGAGGTTCATGGCCTCACACAGTTTTGTCAGGGGTTCCAGCGACAACAGGATGAGATGTACGCCATGATACAACAGCTGCACCTCACGTACCAGGCTCCTCCTCCTCCTTCAGGCGACGACATGCAGTAGATTTTATTTTATGGTTGAGTGTTGAGAGTGTGTTGTTTAGATTTACATTTTATCTCTCAAACACTTTCATTTTGGAATTGTAATATTTAGCTACATCGGGGCCTTAGCCCTTGTGCCACTTTTATGTTTATTTTCAAGTCATGTATAAACCATTTGCTTATGCTTTCATGATATTTTATGAAATTCTATGTCATGGCTTGATATTGTTTATATTGTTTGAAATTCATGAATTGCTATTGAATGATAAGATATGGTTTATATGGGTACAAGGGAAGGTTCGTGTATATGTATCTAAGGTTAAGGATAAAAGAGGGGGAGGTTTATCATACTAAGAATACATGAGAAAAAAGGAGAAGTAAAAGTAATTCTATGTGTAAAATGGTGATAGTTGGAGTTGGCAAACATATGGATTTATATATGGATTTCAAAGTTGATACATATGCCAATTTTTGAGAAAATTAGAGGTTGTACCAAAAGTCAAGCACATTTGATATTTTTCATGAAACAATATTTTTTTAGGGTAGAGTATATCCTAACAAATGTGCTTGCAAACTTTTAGATTTTTCGGGATTTTCTAGAATTTTCTAGAGATTTCTTAAATTCGGTTGGGATTTCAGAATTAAACTGTATCAGTTGACTGCCCTGGGGGCAGTCGACTGATGTCTCTGTGTGCTAAAAATAACAGAGGGTAGTCGACTAATAAGGCTGTGTTTGACTTCTGAAGGGTTTTTCAGAGGTAGTTTGGGTTCTTTTTAGCACTAAGGTTAGGATTGCTTGGGGCAACCTTTTTGATGGTGTCAAATGGGGAGAACTTGGGGTGTTAAGTGAAAGGCCCAAAATGAGTGTCACGAATGGGTCACAAATTGATTAAGTGTCGAAAACCCACGGCTCACAAAAGAAAAGTGTAGTGTAGGGGCCTCGAGTCGTATTTTTCACAAGGACTAGTAGTAGCTTTGCTTGAAGTTAGGCTTAGGGATCTTTTTGGCGTTTTCGATGTAAATGGGGGGTTTTGGTATTTTAAAACAATTCTTTAAATGCAAAAAGAGAGAAAACCAGTGAAGATTAAAAGCTAAAAAAAAATGGAAATATTATGCTAAGTGTAATGAGCTACTGAGCAGATTAAACTAACCATAAGTTCCGAAAATTACCAACTAAACACTTAGATTGAAACAATGCCATTGCAAATCCTAAGAGTTCTTGGCGGAAATCAGATTTAAACTATAGAATTCTAAATTGACTGAGCAATGGATTGCAAAACTAACTGACAACTAAAATCTATTAACTAACTAACAAATTCACTTGCTAATCAGTTAACCGATTGTGGACTTGAGCTAGATCTAGAGATCCTAGAGCAGAAACTAATCCCTAATGTGCAGTAAGATAAGTTTGCAGAAATTGGTAGAAAACTGAATTCAAATGCAGAAATTTAAAATGCTGAAAACTGAATGCTAAAGTGAATTAACTACTTTGCAACAATTGAAATAAAGCAATTCAAAATTCAGAAATAAAAGCAATCAAAATACGTTTGCAGAATTGAAATTTAACTAATCCTAGAGTCACTCGAATTCAACTAAACATCACATGCTACACTACATGGCGTCACCCAAGAGCTGCAAATGCTGCAGAAATCAGCCAGAAATCTTTGGAAAATCGTATGGACTTGGCTCTGAACAAATCTGAAGATCTTCAATTGAGAAACCCTCTCGCGATCAGAAAATCAGAGTTAAAACAGAGTTGATGAGGCAATGGCTGGAAGCTATCCGATCTGCTGCAATTTGAGGCGAAGATGATCGATATGCAATGGTAAGTCTTTGGTGAAGCTCTCTGAAGCGCGAAGATGAAAGAAAATCTTGATCCGACTTGATACTGTGGCCACAATATCAGATCGGCAGTGAACTCGCAGCAGATGATGATCCTCGCAAACTCGCCCTCGAAACCCTCGAAGCCGAGATTCCAGCTGCCAAAAGATCGTCCAAGCAATCTCTTGAATCTCTCTCACTGATCTTGAAGCTTGTAAGAAGAAGAAGTCAAAGTGGGGCTTGCCGAGAAGGAGAACGGAAGAGGAGATGGCACGATGAACAGGGGCGAAGCCACTGTTCACCGTATCAAAATTTGGGTTTTATACATGGGGTTGAACCGGTTTAATTGGAGTGGGTTCAAGGTGGGTTTAGTGGAAATTAGGGATTGGTAAGGATGATTAGACTTGGGTTTGAGTCCTTGATGAGGTTTGTACCACATTTGGGCCTTGAATAGGTATCAACTTGAGTAGCATGGCCATTTCTTGATTTTTAGCTTCTTCCATAATTAAATCCCAAGCCCAAGTCTTTGATCATGAGCCAACTTGGTCCAAATTAATTTCCCTACAAAATCAATTCAAAACAATGAGGAATTTTTTTTTTTACAATAGTTTGTAGGAAATTTAACTTGATGGATCAAAATAATTCTTATTCCAAAAACATGATGAAACATGTAACATTAAGAACATAATTTCATGATATGCACCAAATATGAACCCAAATAAGTATGTTAAGTGCTAATCTATCATTAAGTTAGGATTAACTTGACGAGAGAAAACACTTGTGGTGTTAAGTTGGGTAGAACTTAACTTACTGTTGTGTGATATGAGAATTGAAAATTGGGAGAGGGCATAGGTGAGGGGGAGGTTGTCTCTTGTTTGCTATGCTTTAATTTTCAATTGATATTGATATTGTTGTTTTTGTTTACCTAACTTAAACATATTGCCACACATCAAAAAGGGAGAGATTGTTGGGGCAATCGACCCAAGTATGATCTGGAGGATCATGGGTTTTGATGTGTGTGTCAATATGATTAAGTTGTTGGTGCAGACAACACCCAAGTCGAACCTGTGTTTTGATAATGGCAAAAGGGTTCAAAAGTTAAGATGTTATGTTTATCTAACATGCTACTTGAGTGTGCAGATTGAAAGTCCTAGCGAAGGACTGCTAGGCACCTAGAGAAGGACTGCTAGGCAATGGAACCCCAAGACCCAGCGAAGGGCTGCTGGGCACCTAGCGAAGGGCTGCTAGGAGTCAAAGACCTAGCGAAGGACAGCTAGGCACCAGGCGAAGGACTACTTGGAACCGAAGACCTGGCGAAGGACAGCTGCGCACCTAGCGAAGGACTGCTAGGAGTCGAAGACCTAGCGAAGGACTGCTAGGCACTAGGCGAAGGACTGCTTGGTACTGAAGACCTGGCAAAGGACAGCTAGGCACCTGGCGAAGGACTGCTGGGCAAAAGTCCAACCGGAGGAGCCGGTTGGCATCAGGTAAATTCTCCTGAGAGGAGTAGGTGAGGACGCGTTCCCCGTCTAGGGAACAGTAGGCGTCGGTTCGACCTAGGGCTCCATTTTGGAGACCCAAAATCAGAACCAAGATAGCTAAGGCTGTATAAACCTAATACTTTATTGCTTTATGTTGTTTTGGACTAACCCTAGATGCAGGACCGAAGGAATGTGTTTCTGCTGCTCAGAATGCCCAAAGGAGAGAGGCAAGTTGTAACACCCCAAAAATGTTATGATTATTATGAATTCATGAATATGAAATATTATGAAATTCATGAAATATGATAATGGAATATTATGAAATATTATGAATTCATGAATATGAAATATTATGAAATTCATGAAATATTATTATGGAATATTATGAAATATTATGAATTCATGAATATGAAATATTATGAAATTCATGGAATATTATTATGGAATATTATGAAATATTATGAATTCATGAATATGAAATATTATGAATTCATGAATATGAAATATTATGAAATTCATGAAATATTATTATGAAATATTATGAATTCATGAATATGAAATATTATGAAATTCATGAATTATTATTATTAAATATTATGAAATATTATGAATTCATAAAACATGATTATTACTATGAAAATTCATGATGGGCTTGGCTTAATGGGTTTGGATGTGGAATAGTGCAAAAAGGAAATATAGAAAGGAGGAAGCAAGGATTGATCGGCCAACTCCCTAAGGTTAGGGTTTGTGAAGATTAAACTACCCTAGGAGATATGCTTATGTTTGGAAATAATGATATGTATATGCATGTGATGTTTAAGGGAATGTTTGATAGGAAAACTTAACCTTTCCCCTAGCATGTGATATTCGGCCAAGCATAGAACATTAGGTTTGTGAAGCTTGATTACCCCATGATGTATGCTATGCTTAGAATGATATATGATGGATATAGATATGATACTTGTATGTGATGTTTGATGTCAAAAACCTAAGCTATCTCTACTTTGACTTTCGGCCAAGACCTTAGGTTTAGGGTGAAGAAGAACTCGATTAACTCATGAAGTATGCTACCACTTTCTATGACAGGAATATGATTTATGTGACCAATCTTGTCATATATAAGTTTGTGTAAGTGGTTGAAATATGACATATGTATGAGCATGTTTATATAGCCCACGTGGCACCCTTTATGAATTGCATGTGATGTGTATGATAAAATGCTTGAAAGGATACTCCACTAAGTATGGGATCAAGAGCACCCCTTATGTTGTGTGGTGTGTCCCTACGGGATCATGAGCACCCTTGAAGAGTGGTGTGTCCCATAAGAGTGGATTTGGAGTATTCCTTAGCATATATGTAAAAGCATGTAAAATATTTTACTTTATGAATGGGCTTGTACCGGACCGAAGTATGGGTCCAAGGGATGGGCACCTTAAGAACGCCCCGGTTCTGGACTACCGACTATGCTGTCCATGGTTCTGGCACTACCGTAGCTGTGCAACAGGGATGGGCACCTTAAGAACGCCCCGATTCTGGGACTACCGACTATGCTGTCCTTACCCTAGTAGGTCGGGGCTCGCTACCTCGTATCTACTTAGGGATGCGCGCTCATGATGTATGTATGTGGTACAAGCCGGGGACCCCCAATGATGATACGATGATATTTAAGTATTTAAAAGTATGATTTTAAAAGTTAAGCATCCTTATGTATATGCATTCCATACTATATACTGCATGCTTAGAAACTTTGATGTTTAGTATGCTATGATGAACTCATGCTTATGTCTTGTTATGTGTACATGTTGTATGCTTTCGTATGGTTTTAGCGAGTAGGACAGGATCCTTACTAAGCATTTGTGCTTACTAGTTTATGTGTTGTCTTATGCTGCAGATAAGGATAAGGAACACTTGAACTAAAGGAAGAGGCAGGAGGCTGAAGATGTGTGGGGTGGTGGCTCGGGAAAGAAAGACTTCTATATCTACATATTTATGTTTATGTTTATGTTCCCTTGACAATAAGTGTTAGTGATTAGGATTGACATGGCATGATAGTGTTTACCTTGGAGGTCTCTTATACTTGATTATGTTATGAGTTACATTACTAGTGATATTATCATGTTATAGAATGACTTTGATAGTTAAACAAGCATGCTCAGTCCTTAGCCCTTGCGTTGTTGTTTTAATGTCATGCTAGAAGATAGAAAAAAAAAGTATGATTAATTTTTACGTAACCCCGCCCGAGAGTAGATATAAGGGCGGGCGTTACAGGTTGGTATCAGAGCAGATTTCCCCTCCACCACACACACATCAAGCTTCATCCTGCCGCTTCCAAGTAAGAGATCCTAACCTCGCTTTACTTTAATTCATGTACAGTAATGATTATATAGAGATTATTTATGCTTGCATAACAAAGGAGAGCAGTCTTAATTCTTATGTTAGTTTATTAATCACCTGTATGATAGATAATGACAAGTAAATTGTAAGACATGTGAACATGAACGATATGTCACCACAAGATTTAGACTGCAAATTTATGACAACACTGCCCTCGGGTGAGGTGATGCCCTCTACCCAAATGCTACGTGCCGCACCAATCAGAATCGCAGATAGGGAACTCTACTGCGATTTGATAGTGCTGGATATGTCAGATTATGATGTGATATTGGGCATGGATTTCTTGAACAAATACGGCGCCTCTATTGAGTGCCGTAAACGAAGAGTTATCTTCCGACCTGAGGCGGAAATTCTATTCGAATTTATCGAAGAGCCGAAGAAGAGGACAAACAAATTCTTGTCGACTCTGAAAGCAAGAAAGTACCCTTAGTAAAGGTTCTGTGGCGGAACGAACAATTCGAAGAAGCCACATGGGAACGAGAGGAGGCAATACGATTAAAGTATCCGGAATTATTTTAAAGTTCGGGACGAAATTTTTATAAGGTATGGAGGACTGTAACACCCCAAAAATGTTATGATTATTATGAATTCATGAATATGAAATATTATGAAATTCATGAAATATGATAATGGAATATTATGAAATATTATGAATTCATGAATATGAAATATTATGAAATTCATGAAATATTATTATGGAATATTATGAAATATTATGAATTCATGAATATGAAATATTATGAAATTCAAGGAATATTATTATGGAATATTATGAAATATTATGAATTCATGAATATGAAATATTATGAAATTCATGAAATATTATGAATTCATGAATATGAAATATTATGAAATTCATGAATTATTATTATTAAATATTATGAAATATTATGAATTCATAAAACATGATTATTACTATGAAAATTCATGATGGGCTTGGCTTAATGGGTTTGGATGTGGAATAGTGCAAAAAGGAAATATAGAAAGGAGGAAGCAAGGATTGAACCTTGAACCTCCTAAGTGTACTAACAATGTCTTAACCATTGTACCAAGCCATGTTTCTTGTTGAGAGAATAAGAAACATGCTTGTTAAAGCTAGGGAAGTGAAGAGACATGTCTCTTCATGAGAGAAAGTATAAATAAGGAAGGAAGAAGTTGGAATAACTTCCTTCTTCTTCTTCCTCACTCTCCCCACCGAAATTCATCTTCTCCTTCTCCCTTTTCATTTTCGAAAAACACAACCCTAGGGTTCTAACCCTAGGGAATTAGAAGGAAGGAGAACCATTCAAGGATCTTGCCCTCTACTAGGGCCAAGAATTCTAGAGAAACTTTGGCAAAGGAAACTCTCACTCACACTTTAACTAAGGGTACCCTAAAGATTTAGGGAAGGTGAAATTCAAGCGAAAGGATGTAAGTATCCCCTCGCCTGCAGTGTAATTGTTATGCATGATTCTTGTTGTTTTCTTGTACAAAAGAATTAGGGTTTTCCCTTTTTAAGTTTCGGTCACCTCCATTAGGAGAGGCTTTGGTTACTCTTTAATACATGAGAAGATCCCTTGAGACTTAGGGTATATAGGTCTGTTGATTTTCTTTATGATGTTGTGAACAAAAACTAGTGTTCTACCCTTATGTGACTTTCGGCCAAAGCATGAAGCAAAGAGGGTTTTAAGGTTGTATGATTCCTATGATATATCCATGCTTAGTAGTGTAGACAAAATGCTTGTATAAATGTTGGTGTGAAGATTTGATTTCAAGAAACCTAGTTTCCCTTACCCTTGAGTTTCGGCCAACCCTAGAGGGATTAGAGATTAGGGTTGCATAATTATCTTATGATGAAATCTATGTTTAATAAGTGGCATGATAGGTATGTGAGATGTTTGTGTAAATGCTTGTATGAATGTTGATTCAAAAACCCTAATTTCCCCTACCCTACACCATTCGGCCAACTCCCTAAGGTTAGGGTTTGTGAAGGTTAAACTACCCTAGGAGATATGCTTATGTTTGGGAATAATGATATGTATATGCATGTGATGTTTAAGGGAATGTTTGATAGGAAAACTTAACCTTTCCCCTAGCATGTGATATTCGGCCAAGCATAGAACATTAGGTTTGTGAAGCTTGATTACTCCATGATGTATGCTATGCTTAGAATGATATATGATGGATATAGATATGATACTTGTATGTGATGTTTGATGTCAAAAACCTAAGCTATCTCTACTTTGACTTTCGGCCAAGACCTTAGGTTTAGGGTGAAGAAGAACTCGATTAATCATGAAGTATGCTACCACTTTCTATGACAGGAATATGATTTATGTGACCAATCTTGTCATATATAAGTTTGTGTAAGTGGTTGAAATATGACATATGTATGAGCATGTTTATATAGCCCACGTGGCACCCTTTATGAATTGCATGTGATGTGTATGATAAAATGCTTGAAAGGATACTCCACTAAGTATGGGATCAAGAGCACCCCTTATGTTGTGTGGTGTGTCCCTACGGGATCATGAGCACCCTTGAAGAGTGGTGTGTCCCATAAGAGTGGATTTGGAGTATTCCTTAGCATATATGTAAAAGCATGTAAAGTATTTTACTTTATGAATGGGCTTGTACCGGACCGAAGTATGGGTCCAAGGGATGGGCACCTTAAGAACGCCCCGGTTCTGGAATACCGACTATGCTATCCACGGTTCTGGCACTACTGTAGCTGTGCAACAGGGATGGGCACCTTAAGAACGCCCCGGTTCTGGGACTACCGACTATGCTGTCCTTACCCTAGTAGGTCGGGGCTCGCTACCTCGTATCTACTTAGGGATGCGCGCTCATGATGTATGTATGTGGTACAAGCCGGGGACCCCCAATGATGATACGATGATATTTAAGTATTTAAAAGTATGATTTTAAAAGTTAAGCATCCTTATGTATATGCATTCCATACTATATACTGCATGCTTAGAAACTTTGATGTTTAGTATGCTATGATGAACTCATGCTTATGTCTTGTTATGTGTACATGTTGTATGCTTTCGTATGGTTTTAGCGAGTAGGACAGGATCCTTACTAAGCATTTGTGCTTACTAGTTTATGTGTTGTCTTATGCTGCAGATAAGGATAAGGAACACTTGAACTAAAGGAAGAGGCAGGAGGCTGAAGATGTGTGGGGTGGTGGCTCGGGAAAGAAAGACTTCTATATCTACATATTTATGTTTATGTTTATGTTCCCTTGACAATAAGTGTTAGTGATTAGGATTGACATGGCATGATAGTGTTTACCTTGGAGGTCTCTTATACTTGATTATGTTATGAGTTACATTACTAGTGATATTATCATGTTATAGAATGACTTTGATAGTTAAACAAGCATGCTCAGTCCTTAGCCCTTGCGTTGTTGTTTTAATGCCATGCTAGAAGATAGAAAAAAAAAAGTATGATTAATTATTACGTAACCCCGCCCGAGAGTAGATATAAGGGCGGGCGTTACACAAGTAGCTGAGTAGGGCGCCCCCAATGTCCCGGGCGCCCCCAAGGCCAATACAAAACAAGTTAAGCAAAGAAGTGCTTCGGTAGCTCACTGGGCGGGGCGCCCCCGTGCTCCCAGGCGCCCCTATGCTCCCGGGCTCTCCGGATGGTCCGGGCGCCCCGGGCTCAAGCTAACAATGTGGATCAACTCAAGCCAGCGAGAAGCTAGCAGATCGAGTCAACCCGGGCCCCCCCAGTGTCCCGGGCGCCCTCGGTCAAACCTCAGCCCGATCCTGGAGGGATAACGGCTGACCGAGAGTTGCTTGGATCGATTGACACGTGGGGGGGGGGTGCCCCCAACGTCCCGGGCGCCCCAGGAGGCTATAAATAGCCCCCCGACCCCAAGGCTTCAAAAAAGAAACACTTCTTCCAACGCCAATACGCTCTTCTGCTCAAGCGCTCTGCTTCGGAAACCTCCCAACTCGAGATACAAGCGCCGACGACGTCCCTCTGCTCCTAAGTACAATCCACACCGGACATCGGTAATGAAGAGTCAATTTTTAATTGTATTCTTACTGCACTTACTACTGTACAACTGTTTGTATGATTTTGCGCGATTATAGTATTGCCCACAGTAAACGGTCAACGACCGTGGGCCTTGGAGTAGGAGCCAACCGTGACTCCGAACCAAGTAAAATCTTGGTGCCTGTGTGTTGTGTTTTAATTTCTCCGCTGCGTATTCTCTTTTTCAATCCGAAAACGATTTACGATATTCACCCCCCTCTATCGTTTCTCTCGATCCAACAAGTGGTATCAGAGCGGGGAAGCTCAAATTTGGTGCAACCACCAATTTGAGAATTTTTTGGATTTTTACGAAATCTTTTTAATTTTTTTTCGTTCGAAATTTTTCTCGTTAATCGAGGTTGGTACAACACCCCTCGACAAATATTTTTCTTTTACTTCCCGCACTACTAATCCAAGACCAAGTCTTGGGATATCTCTTTCCTTTTTCTTTTAGTTTCAGATAAAATGGCCATGCAAGAGGGCTTCAGCACCGCAAGACTGCCGCTCTTCAGTGGGGAGGACTTCTCCTACTGGAAGAGCAGAATGGAGGTCCACCTGAAAACTCAGGTGGACATGTGGATAATCATCCAGTCCGGATTGGAGATACCAAGAAATGCCGACGGAGTACAACAACCCTACACTGAATGGGATGCTGCACTCAAAAAGAAAATTGAAGCTGATGCCAAAGCGACCCAAACCCTCCAATGCGGCTTAACAAAAGAGGAGTTGAACCGGGTGGGTCCATTCAACAGCGCCAAAGAACTCTGGGGTAAGCTGATCGAACTACATGAAGGATCCTCCGACACCCGAATCAGTAAAGGGATCTTCTCCTGAACAAGCTGTACATGATCAAGATGAACGACAACGAAACAGCAGCTCAGCTCCACGCCAGAATTCAGGAGCTGATGAACGGTCTACACACCATTGGTCACAAGGTAGAAAACCGCGACCTAATAAGGTATGCCCTTAACGCTTTCCCAAGAAACACCTTGTGGGCATCTATGGTAGATGCTTACAAAGTTTCTAGGGATCTTTCCAAAATCAAGTTAGATGAACTTTTTTCTGAACTCGAATTACATGAGCAAACTAACTGCAATCTGGCCGAGAAAAGTATTGCCTTTGTTGCAGGTAAAGCTGGAAAGACAATCAAGAAGAAGCCTCAACCTACACCCGAGTCTGATTCAGATTCAGACTCAGAAGAAAGCGAGGGAAATCGGCCTAAGTTGGTTCGGTTAGCCCGGGACTACTACAAAGAGTTAAAAAACCAGACCAACAGAAGAAAAGCCAGCCGAAGAAAGGAAGAACCAGTTGAACCCTCAAATGAAAAGAACAAACCTAACGTGACCTGTTACGAGTGCAAGAAGAAGGGCCACTACAAGACGGAATGCCCCAACCTGAAGGAAACAAAGAAGACAAGAAAGAAGAAGACACTTCAGGCAACGTGGGACGAGTCCTCCTCCTCCTCCGAAGAAGAAGTCCCACAGTCGAACTTGCTCGCACTAACCGCCTCAGAAGAAATCGAGATCGAGTCAGAGTCAGAACCAGATGACGGCAAACTCACCTTTTCAGAAAATGGCGAAATAACTGTAAGTGGGTTTACTAGAATTCAATTATGCGAATTAATTTCTTATCTTTCTCGAGATTTGGCAAAAGCCAAAATCTGAGTCGAGTCTCTCAGACAGGAAGTAAAACTCCTGAAAGAGAGAGCAGACTGTGAACCCTTAACTGAGAAGGTTCAAGAAGGAACCTCTGCTCAAGTTGAAAAACTTGAATCAGAGAACTCTTTCTTGAAAACTTAAGTTAAGGATCTTAGAGCTGCCTTAGAACGATTCACTTCTGGTTCCAAGGGTCTTGACATGATTCTTGGAAAACAGAAGTCGGTTCTAAATCGATCTGGATTAGGCTATAGAACCAAATCTAGACAAAGATCCTACTATGCTGTACTGAACCAGTCCAGACCTAAAGTTCAGGCATGGGTACCCAAACTGTGCCTGAACAAACAAACTGGATCAAATCAGTATTGGATCCCCAAGGACAAGATTCACATCTTGCCAAACTATTATCGTGGCTTTAGTCCAGGAGGAGCCAAATTAAAAACAATATTTATTGTTAGATAAAATTCAATCTTTGTTCGCAAATTGCATGATTGCTTGTTTATTTAATTCCTGCAATTTACCATGCTTAGACTTAGGAATGGTTAGTTTAAGGACTGAACCAACTTAACTGAAATTTGAATAATATAGTATTGGGTGGCGGTGAGATGATAGTACATTAGGGAAGCCAATTCTAATAAAGTCAAGTATTCTCTACTTGGTCTCTTTAGACTGGTGAAACTAGCCGAAGCTACCAATCCAAGATCCAAACTAGTTAGACTAGAATTTTTCAAAAAATAATTTTGAAAATGAAATTTCATTAAAAGGCTTTGTCAAGGAAAGGGTTGATGATCCAATAAGGCTACGGCCAAAGAAGGCCTAGTGCCTTGCCAAACCTGGAAGCTAATTTTTGAAATTCAAATTCAAATTATTCTTTGTCAAATTCGAATCTAACACAAATTTTCAGTTAATTATAGATTCAAACATTTCTTTTATACTCAAAATCAACGGTTTCCAAAATTAATTCAATTTTTTTTTCAAAATAAATCATAATTTTTCAAAATAACTCTATCTACCAAAACCTGTCTCACAAAACCCATAAGGCAAACGTGATTGATAATCCTAGATTGGGTGAGACGGTAAAATTTAGCTTAATTGAAATTCATTTAATACCTGCATTGCTATTTAAGTACAAACATTAAATCCTATAGTTTAGAACGACATTGAACTAATACTAGTCAAACCATGGTCAATGTAGTCAAATCATGGTCAAAGTAGTCAAACCATAGTCAAAGTAGTCAAACCATAGTTAAACCATAGTCAAAGAGTCATACCATGGTCAAAATAATTAAACCATGGTCAAATGGTCTACAAAACATCAATCTTGTCAACTCCAACCCAACCCGGGCGCCCGTGACTCCTCGGGCGCCCCCATCTCTCTTTCTCTTTAACCAAGGCAGAAAAACTGCCATGTTTACCTAACCGGGGCGCCCCGGCCCTTGCGGGCGCCCCCAGGACCGGTCAAAGGCAGCAAACCTGCCATCCCAGCCTGACCGGGGTGCCCGGGCTACCACGAGCGCCCCTAACCTGCATCAGGACACTGCCAAAGGCAGAAGCCCTCTCCCGGGCACCCTAGCCAAAACGCTTATAAAAGGCCACCCGAATCTCCTCTTCTTGCCACAACCAAAACATTTCTCCTTTCTCAACTCTTCTCCTTCCAAGGCAACCAAGTGACTCTCTTGCTCCCTCAACTTCGACCATGCCTCCCCGAGCGGCCACTCGGTATAATTTTCATTTCCTTTTTCTTACGCATTTACATTTATTTTTCTTAAATTCTTTCTTCTAAATGCATGCTTCATAACTTAGAAAACGCCGAGCAAACCAAGCGAACCCCGGTACCGAACCTAGTCCCGATCCTAGGTTCCCAACTTTAGAACTCTGTAATAGGTTTGCTCGAACCACATACAAACCCATAAAAACTAGTTATCTCAATAGACAATTCTTCACCCAATCTTGTCCCTTGGCAATGAATGTTATAAACTTTTACCAACTCGATAACCTCGTATTCTGCACTCATCCTATTAATACAACCTTATGTGCAGAATTCTATAATAATATAGTCAGAC